>LPNX011088993.1:0-10504 GCA_001517045.1 Pseudotsuga menziesii
ACAAAAAGGAATTCATTTACATATATATAAAGGAGCAAGAATACCATGTAAATTAAGCATTGATTTTGCCCTCATTAATATGCATGATTGCAGAGTCTTTGCCAAAATTTCAGTCACTAATTTTGGAGACGTTGTGTATTTCCCTGAGCTGATAGACGTTGATATAACTACCCTAATTTATGGTCGCCCAATGTGGATACGTTACCAGGAATGCAGGTCTATTGATTATGGAAGCATAATTTAAGCAAACTATGTATGGGGGTTTTATTTTACCCTGAATTATAGTGGCCGACTAAGGAAGTGTTACCAAAAAATCCATAATCATTAATTATGGAGACGTTATAGTTCCTACCAGGATATATTTGGATGGAAAACGATTGAAGGAGGGGGGAGAAAAAAATGGCCAGAACGCCGATTAGGAAAAGATATGCGTTTGAAGACAGGGAGATCTAACTTGGTTTCCCAGGAAAGATATAGAGTAGGGATTGGGAGAAAGTTTTTCCCTCCACCCCAAGAAAATCAACAAGGAATAAAATGAGCAAGGACTCTATACCTCGAGGTCTGACCTCGAAGTCACGGGTCGAGCGCCTCCATTTGGGCACAAATCAAATTCAGAACGCTATATGAATCATAACGCTTAGGATGGGCCTCTGCAATATCAAGACGTTGGATGACCGTTGCTGGAGCTGCGCCATGGCTCTGGGTAAGTAAAACATACCTTCCCCCTGTTTGTTGATGTGGCAGTTTTCCATTATGCTCGGCAAGTCTACTGTTTCTTGTGTCCTTCACGGCTTAACACAGTGAGGTTTGGGTAGCTCCCATATGAGGCATGGGGTTATATTTTTATTTTGTTTGACATTTAACCAATGTAATCTGGTTGATAATAACGAATGCGATCTGTGTGTAAGTTGATGGGTGCGCCGCACTCAAGGAAACTTCGACTTAAATGCCCTCCGCTCTTATTATTTTTCAAAGAGTATCACTTAAATAAAAGAAAAGGCCGCCCTCTATTTTTACCCAGCAGGTGAAAACATGATTGTGGGATCATCTTGAATCCAAAACCCTATCTTGGCTTACATGCCCATGTGTGTTCTATTTTTTAGTTGCGATTTACGAGCCTTTTTGTATTCCTTGTATTGTTTGAATCGGTGTCCACCCAATCGGATCACTGGACCTGCGTGTGTGCAGTGGTGGTCCGAACCCATCATGCAGTGTTGAGAATTGCTGAACCAAAAGGCGAGCATTGTCATCTCGACAAACAACACCAAGACTGACCCCTTCAGAGAAAGCAATCTGCTGGGTGTGAGTAATTTGTTTTGGGGTCTGAAACAAAATCCTGAAGGTCTGTGTTTTCATGCAAAGCGTGATTCCCTCAGCTTGATGGTAGATGGTCCAATCCACTGCGTTATTTCTGAGGGTAGTAGCCGTCCTTCTGTTACTTAATTTATATTGACAATCCCTTCCACGGATGCCTGCACCAGTACAGGTGGTCGACTCATAATCAACGCTGCATTTTGGGCTTGATTGCTTAGTATTTTCTCTTGGTTTTCATATCCGAGTGGTGATATGATTTTACCAGTGCGCCGTAGTGCACATGTAGTAATTTTTCCATTATCAGCATACAGGTTCTTTTAGCTTCAGGTCCAATCCGAGGCACGAACTCCTGAACCGCGCTTTCATTTATGGCGAATCACGATTGGAGTCAATGTGTGTCTAGGGAATCGCCCAGAACGAGGCTGAGGTTTTTCCTTGGGAAATTGATCCCTTGTCAGAGTTACGAGAGTCAAGCCCTTGTCTTCCAGCTTCATTTTGACTGGGAAAAGATACTTCTCTCATAAAACAAATTTAAGAATTTAGACTGGTTTTTCTTGATTAATAACTTATGATTCGAACTATGAGGCGGTTGCTTAGAATGAAAACTTTTCAATACTTTTCCATCATCCGTATTGTACTGGTATGTATGGTAAAACGCTTTAAGTATTCTCTACCACATTAAATGGAAAGCAAAGTAATTTTACAAGTAATCTTGTGATATTTATAAATGTATTCCGTGCGATATTATGGAAGGGTTAAAGGATTCTGAGATTATGATAACCGGAGCCTTATACTAAACACCGAATGTGAGAATGATTTTTATATACATATATTGTGGTTAAAGAAGTCGTGTGCACACTATGATATTGTAGGGTTTGAACCCAAGAGATCCTCCTTTTTACCTTAGATATTTCCTTAGATAGATGTATTGCATTATAGACCCAGGTTGTGCATATAGAAATCATATGTATATCTATGAATGGAAGGGCCTGTTTGCCACGGACGGTTGTTACATTAATGTTTCAAACAGCATGAGTATTGCAGATCATCATTCTAAACTATGTATTGTAATTATGAAATGACTATGTATTCTGAGAAATAAATGAATCTGATTACATAACACTTTTGGGGTATAACCTAGAAGCACTCTCATAGAGAGAGTCTATGAGCAGGTTAGAAAGGAGTTGCAACAATACGGTTGCAAATTGTAACCTCTAAATGGAATACTAATGAAAGAACGTCACAGGATGTGACCTTTTGTGGACGTAGCCCAAGGGACGGGTGAACCACCTATATTGGCTTCTGTTTTATGTGTATGACTAAATGTTATGTCATCTTGTATTGCTGCATTGTTTTTCTTACTTGTTGGGAAACCCTGCCCGTTAATGGAAAGGCTTTAGAAATGATAATCACTTAATAGTTAATGTACACGCACTAAGTACTGTTATGGCATTATGATGACTAGATGTTTTGTGCACCTCCAGGGTTTTTGCATAAATAAACCACTAGAAATCACTTTAAGATATTGTCAACAACACTATTAAAATATGGTTGAAGTGAAGATATGCGGTAATATACCTCTTATGTTTTCAATAGTTGGAAGGACACAATAAATAATTCTTTCAAATGCATCATCTATGCTTAGAGGTTAGTAGTTCTGTACCTCAGGAATCTTTGATGACGAGTACTTTTCTCACTGAAACAGTTACGATTTATTTTCACCACTTACACTCTGTTAGTCAAGAGAAGGCATGTCATCATATGTTATGATATTATTACAGAAAATCTGGGTCTGCCATGGAATGACAATAATTATACAGAATATGAATTCATGGCTTGTTAGGATGCTCAGATCACGAAGTTTATAGTAATTGCAAAGGAGGTATAGGATGTTAAATAGAAAAATTGTATTCGATTAAAAGATGAAAATGCATACCAAGTTCTTGCTTCATGTTTGTTGTTATGTACTATGGAGATATTCACCTTATGCATTCAGATTGCATTTAATGATTATGCTGCGATAACCTGGATGGGGTATATTGTCAAGTAACTCCAAACAAGTGTTTTTTAAACTTGGTTCATTGCATGTGTCCCTTGCATGTTGTGCCTCATGCGGTTTTAATGTTGTCCCTCTGTGTTGTGTTGTGTCTAGTTGTTCATTTTTCCTTCATGGTATATCAGTACATATGATCATGTTATGTAAATAGACTGTAGTACTGTTGAAGTTACTCAAAGAATGCCATGGTTATCATAATGTTTTATTGCATGTTAAGTAAATCATTTTCAGGGCACCATGATGATGCAATGCTTGTGGTCATGAATAATGTTTTGGGAAGTTTAATTTTAGGGGAAATTGGCGAATGATTACTTTACAATGCACATGGCTTGATATGAACTGAACTCGATTGGCCATGTTGTATATAAATTTTCCATGTAAGTCTACCGCTAACAGAAGTGTCTCTTTTGGTAGTCACTTTTTAACAAAACATTTACCCCTTTCAGCACAAGAAGGCACTTAGGTCTAAGAGGTACGTTACAGAACCAAATTTTAATGATTTTAGCACGTAAGACCGTCCTCAAAACCAAAATATCCCATTGGATTAAAGATCTATTTTTTGTTGATAAATTTCCAAATATTAATAATTAATTTTTTCCTAGTTTTTTTGGTTTAACATTACAATGACATTTTAACCAGTCACCCTAAATGGTGGTAGCTTCGCTCCTTGGTTAGTAGCTTCATGACAGAAAGGGAGACTCAGACATATTTCCTACATAGAGGGAGTTATAGTGGATCCAACAAAAGTGGTTGTCATTGTTAACATGCCACCTCCTAAGATTGTTAAGCAGTTGCGATTTGTATTTTGAACATATCATCTGCAATAAGGGCTTAATGACTCACTAGATTAAAGATGTATTTTTCAACCAGTACAAGATATTAATCTTGTTCAAACAGTACAAGATGTAACAAAATTTTCTAGCAATCCCCACATTACCATGATTTTGCAAAACATGCAGCGCGACCAGGCGAGAGATTTATTGTTTTGAAGTACCCATTGCAATCTGCTCTCTTCTCCATCGTTTTCTTGGACAAAATTTGGATTATAAGAGTTGTGCATGGGACCTGCTATGTCACGTAGATTGGATTAGTCAACTCGATTATATGTAAACGACTTATTATTCATTCAGTTTGGATGCACTAAAGGTTGTTTCATGATATTGAATGATATTAAAGTATTTAGTTTTTACTTTCAATATGAATGTGGATGTAAGGGTGGATTATTGTACTTGTTATTGTTGATAGAATGGGTATGTTATTGTTAAGGGTAATGGATGAATATGATATAAATGTAGTTGATGTATGGATAATTCGTAATTAATACATGAATAACATGGTAATAATACGTAGCTTAGAAATAGACAACATATTATTACAACTAAAATATAACTTATTCATGATCTTTAACTTATTGCCTATTGATATTTACCTTTTATTTTAACCCATATTAATATTCACAAGTGATTAATATTCACTGGTAGTTAGTACATGAATAACATGGTGAGAATATTCAGTGGTTGTTAATATTCACAAGTAATTAATATTCATGGGTAGTTAATACATGAATAACATGGTGAAAATAGGTTGTTGAAACATAAACAACATATTTTTTTTTTCCAAAGAAAAAAAGCGTAATTTCATTCATCTTTCGAGATCAAAATTACATTCTGAATATTCACTAAAGCGTGAATCCGTTCAACCATAAAGCTGGTTCTGTTGAAGGACCTGAAAGGTCTTCTATAATATAAAACACAGTAAGCATACGCAGATGCTTTTCCAAAAAAATTCATTTCATTGGTCCCATCATTTACTCTCAGAAGAGGTCTGATTTCAACAAAATATCAAGTTACTTTGTGCCAACTGCTTCAGTAATATATAGCTGGAAATGCATACAGAGATGCTTTTCAAAAAAGGAGAAGATCGATACCATTGTACCTCTTGCTATATGATATCAAAAAGACATAAGATCTGCCTTTAAACTTCAGAAAAACCTGTCATAGATCACTGTTGGTCTATGAACAACCTGTGGAAGGGCCAGCAAGCTGCCTTTAGTGTATTCTTTCACCATCCAAATGCTTCTGTAATATATAGCTTGTACTATATAGCTGGAAATGCATACGGTGATGCATTTATCAAAAAAGGAGAAGATCGATACCATCGTACCTCTCGCTTGCACAACAATAAGATGAAAGGTAGAGATCAGCCTTTAAACAGATTGAAAAAAGGCCTGTCAACAATCACAATGATATAAGATATCAAAGAGACGTTAGATATCAGCATTTAAACAGTTTGTTTTAATTAAAAAGACCTGTCAACAATCACTGATGTTCTATAAACGGCCTGTGGTAAAAGGCCTGCAAGCTACCATGAGTGAATTCTTTCACCATCCATGTACCCTTTTCCAGCCGGAGCCCTTCCTTGGAAGCTTTGTTCGCTTCCTTGTTGTTTGCCCTGTATACATGCCGGCATGAGTAGGAATTAAAATGTGAGAGGAGCTGCCAGATAGAATAGATGATATGTGTAAGCCTCAAATGCCTACAGTCTTGAGTTTGATTGATCCAATTTATAACATTCATTGAATCACCCAGAAAATTAAGATCTGTGCACCCTTTTTCAATAGCAAACATCAAAAGTAATTTAAGACTCATCAATTTAGCCGAATTATTAGTGCCCCCCCTAGTCCCATAGACAAAATGAAGAAGTGTGACTCTGTAAAATAAAGAACTGCGCCTCCTCCACACAAATTATTTTGAGCTGCCCTGTCAAAGAAGGCCCACGGAGAGGTTCTATCTATCTCCACCTCTAAAGTCCTTCGCTCTCTTGCAGCCCTTATATGAACCGGAAATGAGTTGTAAAAACCCACAGATAGAGCCCCTGTGATAGCCGGGGTGCTTGGAATATCCTTGAAGATGGCCTTATTCCATGCAATCCAAATACCCCAAATTACCAGCAGTGGTAAAATATTTAAAGATTTTTGTGTTGTCCTCCTCCACCAAGAGTCCCAAACTGCCTCGATTGAATCCCATTCCCACTGGAAAATGATGCCTGTCAAATAGGAAACCTCCCTCCAAACTTCAATAGTGTAGCAGCATGTAAAAAAAAGGTGATAGCTCGATTCTAACTCCCTTTTGCAAAGCACACACCAGCCAGGGCCTTGAAAAGACCGCTTCTGTAACACGTCCCAGGTAGGGATCTTGTTGTTTAGAACACACCACATAAACAACTTAGTTTTAGCTGGACATTTTAGCCTCCACAGTGGTCTCCACCACCAGACTTCTTCCCTTTTTTCCACCCCAGCACTTAGAAGTAAGTACTCTGCCTTAGGTGTATAGTCACCCCCTGGAGCAGCCTCCCATACTAGCGGATCATCTTGATCTGTGAGAATAATATGTGCCCGAACCAGCTCCCTTATGTAGGTCTCGAAAAAACCAGACTCCCTGTCCCTCAGTCCTAAGGAGTTTTCCCTTCTCCAAAATTGAACCCACGGTTCAGCAGGTCTTGGATCAGCTAGATGATTGAGAGTAGTGATCCCTCTATGAGCTAGTTCCACAATGATATCATCTGGGAGAAGGTGTTGATGTGTGCTCCCCATCCAAGGGTCCCTACCAATCAGGACATTTTCCCCATTGCCCACATCCCAAGCAAGATTATCCTCGATCAAATGGAAAGATTTTACAATGGCTTTCCAAATCATCGAATCTCCTAAATGTGATTTCCTGGGATTTCTGATCCAGTCTAAGAGACTCACACCATACAGATATTTCTGCTTTATCACCCGAGACCACAGACTACTGGACTTCACCAACCTCCATCCTCCCTTAGCAGCCAAGGCTTTAGAGAATAAGAAGATGTCCTTTATACCCCACCCTCCCAATCCTTTTGGGACTGCAATTCTTTTTCAGTTAACCCATGGGGTAGTCTGATCTTCCTTTTTACCACTCCATAGAAATCTGAAGCAAATTCTCCTTATCCTTTCGAGAATCCCTTTCAAGATCCAGGAAAGAGACATCCAATACACCGGAATTGCCTCCAAAACAGCTTTGACCAAAACTAATCTTCCTGCCCGAGAAAGCCACTTGTGACTCCAGACCATTAGTCGCTTTTCAACCTTCCCAACCAGCCAGTACCAACCCTGTTTCCAATACAGGTTGGCCTTCAGAGAGAAACCAAGGTATTTAAGCCCTTCATCCAAACCTGATGTGTTATAAGGAAAGAACCTTGTTATATCCGCCTCCTCTTCCGATCTTAGAAAATGTGTAGTCAATGAAGATTTACCAGAATTGATCTCCATGCCAGTGGCCTTTGTGAAAAGTTCCAAAATTTCCTGCAGAGCTCGAGAATCTCCTTTCGTGCCAAGGCAGAAGATTAGTACATCATCCACAAAAAGTAGATGTGTAATATTTAGATTTGGAGCTATTTGAATCCCGGAGAAACGACCTTCATCTCTGGCTGCTCTTAAAGCCTTGCTCAAACCTTCAGCAACCAGAAGGAAGAGGATTGGAGACAAGGGACAACCTTGTCTTAGACCTCTCTCAGCATGAAAAAAGGGAGAAGCCGCTCCATTGATCAGCACAGAAAAGGAGACAGTTGTTATACATGACATAATCCATCTTATAAAATTGTTACCAAAACCAAGGTGGGTTAGAAGTAACCTCAGATACAACCAGCTTACTCTATCATACGCCTTAGAAAGATCAATTTTAAGAATAGCCCCCTTCAGTCTCCTAGTCTTTAAACTGTGAAGGCCTTCCTGCGCTACCCCTATTGCCTCATGGATCTGGCGCCCTTCCAGGAACCCAAACTGTTCGGCTGAGATTTGAACTGAAAGTATAGCTTTCAGTCTTTTCGCAATTACTTTTGAGATAATCTTGTAGACACTGTTGCACAAGGAGATTGGCCTAAACTCATTGAGAGAGATTGCATTATCTGTCTTTGGAATGAGCGCTATGAATGTAGAGTTGAAACTAGCAGGGATCCATCTAGACGACCTTGAGTCTTCTATCACCAGCAAAAGCTCCCTCCCTAAGATATCAAAGAGGTCAAGAAAAAAGTCAATCGTCCATCCATCTGGCCCAGGGCTTTTATATTTTTGAAAACTTCCCAAAACCTCCTTGAGTTCATCTTCCGTCACTTCCTTCATAAGCTCCCTATTGCCCTCCTCTTCCAAAAAACGAGGAAACAACTGAGCCAATCTAATTACCTCCTCAATTGAGGCCTGTGGAGGTGCTTTGAACAAACGCTGAAAGTGGTTTACCCCACAAATGGCCTTATCTTCAAAAGTTACATGAGAGATGCCCTCCTCATCCTGAAGACTCCAAATAGTATTTGCCACCTTCCTTCCTATGGCATATGCATGGAAAAATTTAGTGTTATTGTCCCCACATTCCAACCAGAGAGCCCTGCTTTTGAGTCTCCATGTTTCCTCTTTTTCCAACAGCAGTGTATTTCGTCTCCCCTCCAACCATGACAGAGCCTCCTTAGATTCTTGCGAAGCAAAACCTCCTCCTTCTCCTTCGTATATCAACACTAGTGTTGCTTCTACATTCTTCAACTCAACATCATCTCTGCTTCTCTTTGCAACTGCCCACTCCTTGATTAACACTTTAAATCTTTTTTATATTATCTGCGAACTGAAAGGCTACTGATCGGTCATTATCCCCTTTGATAGGATTCGAGTGAGTGAAAAACAGATTTTTTAAAGTCTCATCCTGAAGCCATAATTTATTAAATTTTAAAGGGCTCGGTGGGTTGTTGGGCCCCTTTTTGATTTCAAAAAAAATTGGGAAATGATCAGATAGACCCCCACTGCCCACCCATTGTCTTACCAAGAAAAATATGTCCACCAGCTGCTGTGCTACCAGAAAATGATCAATTCATTTCACCACCCTGGCATCCCCACTACGGTTATTTCTCCAGGTCGGCTTAATTTTTACAGGCTCAATGTCCAGCAAACCCTTCTCCACCAATTTCTGAACGAAATATCTTGCCAAGGAGTCCACCTGCGCATGAGGTCCCCAAACCTCATTGTGCCCCAGTGACAAATTGAAGTCTCCACCCATCACAACCGTGTCACTAGTCACCAAGGGATTTTGTAACAGAGAGTCCCAAAAAGGGACTCTATTGATGTAAGGCCCGTAAACATTAACCACTAAAAGAGACATCCCCAACTCTTCAGAAAATACTTCAACACCCAGCACAGCCTCTGTGCCCCAGGAATTAATCATCTTAACACAACTATTATTCCATCCCACTGCCAAGTCCCCAGAGCGGCCTCTAGCATCCAAAGTCATGAAAGACCACCCGGGTAACCAGCTTTCCAGTCGCTCTCGGATCACCTCACCTACTCCTAAAGTCTCTTGTAGCAAAATCACATCCGGGTGTTCAAGAGTAAGCACCCTAATGAAGGCTGATTTCTTGCCAGGCCCAGCCAGCCCCCGACAATTAAAAGACAAGAGCTTCATAAACGACCTTTCTTCTTGGCCTGCTCCGCTCTAAGGGCCTTTTCAATTGAAAGTTTTTTACCTCCTAACAAATCCTCCTTGGCTCTGGACTGAGCCTTGAAAATATTTGTCTTTCTCCCTTGTCCCCTTCGCACAGGCGGTGACAATTTTCCCAACCCAGAGGAAGGCTTAAGACAAGATCTAAGAAAATACCCCGAATCCGCAGAGTCTAGAGGAGAGTGACAGGAATCTTCAGGAGGAATTTCAGGGTCAGGATCCAATACAATAGAGAAAGGATCCAATACAACATATTTCAGGGCAAGGATCCAATACAACATATACAAGGATCCAATACAACATATTTCAGGGCAAGGATCCAATACAACATATTTCAGGGCAAGGATCCAATACAACATATTTCAGGGCAAGGATAGGGCAAGGATCCAATGCAAGGAATTTCAGGGCAAGGATCCAATACAACATATTATTACAACTATAATAACTTATTTATAATCTTTAACTTGTTGCTTGTTGATATTCACTTTTTTTTACCCATATTAATATTTATATATAGATCATAAAAACAACATTCTATCTTCTTCAATAAAACTATAGTCTTAAAATTATTAAAATTTGACTCAACCATAGTCATATTAATAGTTATGGGTAATTAAATAACATAGTTATATATATA
>LPNX011088996.1:8946-106120 GCA_001517045.1 Pseudotsuga menziesii
TTACAATGGCTTTAATAGCCACAAGCAATTCGAATCCACATGAGGAAATTCGAATTGATTAGACTCTACTTGACTGTAGGTAACTAAGACCTTGTCTAAATCATTATCAGAGGACTCAATAGTTAACTGGCCTTGTCTAAACCATAACCGGAGTTCATTGGAGTTCTAAAACACAACTCAAGTGTTACATTCAGTGTTGACTAAGGCTAACTGACTGTGGTAGGTGAGAAATGCACCCCTCCTGAGTGCAGTCAAGTAAACCTAGTGCTAACTGAATGTAGAGAACTAGAACTGAATGTAACTGACTCCTAACTTAGCTTAACTAGTCATCAACTAAACTAAACTGACCTTGGTTGGTTTTGGCACTCCCAGTGGCTCCTAAATTGTAGGGATTGGTCTAGGAGGCTCCTAAACTGATACAATCAAGTGCAATCAGTGGCAATGAGCCTCAATTAGTGTTCCCCACACTTTAGTAACTAGAACATGTGCCCCAATTAGGCCAAGTGGACCCAATGGTGTTAATGAGTATAAATAGACTGGATGGACTCCCGATTTAGACATGAATCCCAATTTAGACATATGACCAAATTGGACAAGGGAGGATTAATAATCCTAACAACCCCAACCTCCTTTCTCTTTTGGCCTAAACATTAGTTTGAATAGTTTATAGCAGTTGGAGGTCTCGTAATGCTCGCATTTTATAAATCCTTAATACATGTTTGAGAAACAATGCCCAATTTCTAATATTAAACCGGATTTAAAAAATTACATTGACATTTCATTAATATACCATAGCAATAACAATCAAACTTTAACCATGGATATGCCATAGTAGCACTAGTTATACTTTCAATTATATTTGGAAACTAATGATATCACATATTATGTTTGTATGTATTTTGCTGTGGAGTAGACTAGTTTTGCAAAATCAAATGAGGGCAAATCAATTCCGCAGTGAACATCGACAATTGTGTTAATCCTTCACTAGAATTAAGAAACTAAAACCAGTATAAAAGTTTGAAGGCTTACTCTATACAACTAAGGAAGGTTACAATTATATAATATGTTGACTAATACCAATTTTATGTTGGCAGCCATAGTCAAGATCAACAAAATGAGCTCATGAAAAGCAATGCAACCAACATCTTTTTATCTGATACTACTCATAATCTATTGAAAAATATATTATGATATTTGGGAAGACCTTCAACTAGTTGAAGAGCTCATATGCATGGTAGGAAAGAGGGTGTCAACCATATCTGCGAATATATGCACAAAAGATAACCCAAAAAAGTCCAAATAGAATCTTATACGACTATTCATTTTCCATGCTAGTTGCAAGTTCAACATAAACATAGTTTTAATGGAGGGTAATTTTAATACCTAAAAAATAAAGGCATCACACATACAACAGGAAATGTACATGACAAACACACATATTGTCATAATCCAAGGATAGGACGACCATCCCAAAACAATGTAGAAAATAATCACATTTAGAATTGTCACCATACCTTGGTGGAGAAAATGTGTATAATAATGTGAGGATAACCCTCTGACATGGTTCCCACGACCTTTTTATCCTTTATACCATGCCTTGTAACCTATTAATCATAAACATATAAACATATTAAAAACATACTTTCTTCATAATTCATATCAAAACACCTACATGTTACCAAATACAGATACCTGGAAATCCTATAGATTACCACATTGTATAACCCAAAGTAGGAAGTGGGCACAAAGAGTAAATGGAACACAATTAACCCATCATGCTCCTCGCAATTCTCAGACACCACCACAATATCTGTAAACTCATCGAAACGACATGCCTCAACAATTTTAGATACAACCTACAAAGCAAAAACATACTAGTAAGAAAGAGAAGATGAAGAAACATATATCCAATTGGATATCAAATAAAATCATGAAACAAAAATTCAAAATGTTAAAACATTTAAGAGGATTGCACTTCTCTTGGTACAATTAACCTAGAGTTGGTCACTTATACTCATGTGACCTTTATTGCACACTAATAATACTTCAATAAATTTTAACTCCTTATATCATTGGAGTTAAAACCCAACAAATAAGCAAGTATTTTCATATGCGTGTTAAAAGCTACTAATTAGTCCTAGATTTAAAACCATTCTTTAAAAATGAGTATTACAGCATTGGCTATAAAGGCCATGCATAAAAGGAATTCATGCATTAAATATTTTAGTATACCTCATAATCAATAGAACTCATGAATCTTATGCCATTATTTAGGAGTTGCATTTGCACTCCCACATTGTACTCAGACTGGTTGTACCCTTTTATTCTCATTGACCTCCTTTTGTGGTCATTCATGGGACATTAATAAAATTAGGCTTATCTTATCTTGTGTTATCTTATGACACATAGTCTACTGCCAAGCTAAGTGATCTACCTCACTGACTAATAAACCAATCCATCTAGGAGTTTCTTCTTTTCCCCAGTGCATTCCATAGTACACCAGAACTCTAATTTGATATACGGTTAACATCAATCAAAGAAATCCATGCAGGTAAGGAGACCAATTTTATGTTGGCAGCCATAGTCAACATCAACAAAATGAGCTCATGAATAGCAAAGCAACCAACATATTTTTATATGATACTATTTATAATCTATTGAAAATATATATTAGGATATTTGGGAAGAACATCAACTAGTTGAAGAGCTAAGATGCATGGTACGAAATAGGGTGTCAACCATATTTGGGAATATACGTACAAAAGAGAACCCAAAAAATTCCAAATAGAACACTATATGACTACTCATTTGCCATGCTCATTACAAGTTTAACATAAACATAGTTTTAATGGAGGGTAATTGCAATACCCAAAAAATAAAGGCATTGCACATACAACAGGAAATGTACATGAAAGACACACATATTGTCATAATACAAGGATAGGACAACCATCTCAAAACAATCTAGAAGATGCTCACATGTAGAATTGTCACCATACCTTGGTGGAGAAAATTTGTATAATAATGTGAGGATTAGCCTCTAACATGCTTCCCATGGACTTTTTATCCTTATATAATTCCTTGTCACCTATTAATCACAACCATATAAACATATTCAAAACATACTTTCTTCATAATTCATATCAAAACAATTACATGTGACAAAATACAGATACTTGGAAATCCTACAGCTTACCACATTGTATAACACAAAGTAGGAAGTGGGGACAAAGGGTAAATGGCACACAATTAACCCATCAGGATCCCCGAAATGCTCACACCACCACAATATCTTAAACTCATGGGAACGACATGCCTCAACAATTTTAGATATAACTTACGAAGCAAAACATACTAGTAAGAAAGAGCGAATGAAGAAACATATATCCAATTGAATATTAGATAAAATCATAAAATGAAAATCCAAAATGTTAAAACATTTAATAGGACCACACTTCTCTCGGTACAATTAACCTAGTGTTGGTCACTTATATTCATGTGACCTTTATTGCACACTAATACCACTTCATTAAATTTTACTCCTTATACCATTGGATTTAAAACCTAACAAATAAGCAAGTATTTTCACGTGTATGTTAAAAGCTACTACTGGGCCCTAGATTTTAAACCATTCTTTAAAACTGAGTATTACAAGATTGGTTGTAAAGGCCACGCATGAAAGGAATTCAAGCATTACATCTTTTGGTATACCTCATAATCACTAGAACTCGTGATTCTTAGTTTTGGTTCCAACATTATCTAGGAGTTGGATTTGCACTCCCACATTGTACTAAGACTGGTTGGATTTGCACTCCCACATTGTACTAAGACTGGTTGTACCCTTATAGTCTCAATGACCTAATTTTTTGGTCATTCATGGGACATTAATAAAATTATCTTATCTTGTCTGGTCTTCTCTTATGACACATTGTCTACTCTCACGCTATGTGATCTATTGCACTGACTAATAAAACGACCCAGGTAGGAGTTTCTTATTTTCCCTAGTAAATTACAGAGTACACCAGAGCTCTAATTTGATATATTGTTAACAGAAACTAAAGAAATCCATGCATACAAGGAGTCCAATTTTACGTCAACGACCATAGTGAAGATCATCAAAATGAGCCCATGAAAAGCAACGCAACCAACATCTTTTTATATGATAATACTTTATATATTGAAAAATATATTACGATATTTGGGAATACCATCAACCAGTTGAAGAGCTCAGATGCATGGTAGGAAAGAGGGTGTCAACCATATATGTGAATATATGTACAAAAGAGAGCCCAAAATGTCCAAATAGAACACTATACTACTACTCATTTTCCATGCTAGTTACAAGTTCAACATTAACATAGTTTTAATGGAGGGTAATTGTAATACCTAAAAAACAAAGGAATCACACATACAATAGGATATATACATGATAGACACACATATTGTCATAATCCAAGGATATGACAACCATCCCAAAAAAATCTAGAAAATGCTCACATGTAGAATTGTCACCATATCTTGGTGGAGAAAATGTGTATAATAAGGCAAGGATAAACCTATGACATGGTTCCAAAAACATTTTTATCCTTTATATCATACCTTGTTACCTATTAATTACAACCATATAAACATATTCAAATCATACTTTATTCATAATTCATATCAAAACAACTACATGTGACCAAATACAGATATTAGGAAATCATACAGCTTACCACATTGTATAACCCAAAGTAGGAAGTGGTGACAAAGGGTTAATTGCACACAATTAACCCATCATGCTCCTTGCAATGCTCACGTGCCACCACAATATTTGTAAACTCGTGGAAAGGGCATGTCTCAACAATTTTAGATATAACCTACAAAGAAAAAATATACTAGTAAGAAAGAGGGGATGAAGAAACATATATCCAATTGAATATCAGATAAAATCATAAAATGAAAATTCAAACGTTAAAACATGAATTAAAGCTGGCATTCATTCCCACAATTTTAAAGGGTTGTCACTAACTGGAAATTGAGGGATTCAAAAGACACAAAATCAAGACAAAAAATAAGCAAGAATTATATCATAATAATATGTATAAGACTAGAAAAAATTATCTGATATCTAACAAACCAGTAGACCTTGATCCTAAACAAGATAATTTAAGCTCTATGCAGACATATAGTGATAATGTTTCCAACCCCAGATCAGTGTGGACCCATAGGAACACCTCTACTTCCGCAAGCAGCAATACCTGATTGACATTTCCTCACCTGGTCCCATACTCGAAGTCATCCAATATCATCCATATTACAGTGGCAGCCCCCCTTCCTCCAGGAATAAGCACATTACACAATCCGACTCTTATTCCAGTTCTTCCTCCAAACAGAGTTCTATTTCAAGTTTTCTAAATCGGGTCTCAAATGTTAGGAGTCATAGAGTGTATAAAAACTTGGAGGCCAAAACCCAGTAATAAAAAAGTGTAAACTGCAATCAGATGAAAGGGGGCGGGGGATGCCATAAATTTTATGTAGTTTCCATACTGCATGTGAGAATATAGGGATTATGGAATGTGGGAGATGAAAAATGATTTCCTAGTTTAGAGAATTTTTTTTGGAGTAGTATAGCTTCATGAATGTTGATCTTAAGGTTTATTAAAAATTTGTAGAATAAATTGTCAATTGAAAATTCCACTTTCCTTTGAAGTTAGTCAGTGTGCAAATTCACAAGTGATTGTTGCAAGTAGTGTGCAACAAAGTAATTTAATTCACATAAATTACAAAGTCAATATCCATAGTTGTGGTGCTAGTTTTGGGGAAATTGAAAGAAGTAACTCAGCTTTTAAAGACATGGAAAAGAAAGTTGCACATTGTCCATAAATTTGAATGGAAATTTCCTTTTCTATGTTTACTGAAAGGATTATAGCTACAACAAAGAGTTCTGGAGGGAAAGATATTATAATCTCATTAGGGAAATACATGGGAGTAAAGAAAGACATGGACAAATTTAATGGGTGAGAAGTCCAAGTTCCCCTCTATGAATTCAATAAGTAGGATTCTTTACCTACTTTTTTGTTTTTTTTTCTAAGCATTACATTTTATGTTTTCTTGCATATAACTAGAGGAAATTGGGGGCTACTTAATAAGTTCATTGATTATATGTTTCAAAAGTCGAAAAAAAACCCACTTCGATGTGGCCAAATATCCAATCGATTTGGATGAGAAGATTAAATATTTTGAAAATAAAATCTTATTGGTACATCATTAGCAGAGTAGCAAACCATAGGTCATTGGGATCATAGTTATGGGCTAAGAAACCGGACACGTCCTTTTAGAACGATGTGTCCCTTGTCCATGTGTCGGACACGAAAATGCTGACAGTTCGTGTCCTACATGACTGTCTAGCGTGTCCCATATTTAGACACGCGTGTCCGAGTACTGTCAAATCATGTCCCAAAAACAGGATATGCTTCCCATGAAAAAGATGGTCAGGCCCTCTTTAAAACAAAATTTTATCTCTTTTGTTTTCATTTGCAAATTGTGGGAGAGCTCTAAGAGGGTTTTTTTGTAGGTGAATAGGATTTGAAGGATTTGGAAGGGTGCTAAAGTCCATTGAAGGTGGATTTGGTTGGGTGGATTTCAAGCTCAACCATCAAACAAGAATAACATTGTCTCATTTAGCTAGGGGAGGAGCTAAAGGGAAAAGGAAAGGGAGAAATGCCCCATCTATTGTCCCCCCTCCTATTCCTCCAAACACAAGCTCTTCTAATCCTCTTGCTAGTGCTCCATCTGCTACTAATGGAGCTCATGCTCCATTGAACCCTGTTTTAGGAAGATAACAAGCCCAAAAGAATAAATACCCTTTGTGGAGGTATGTGATTAGGTAAGAAGGGCCTAGGGCAAAGCTAGGTGGGGGAGGCAATGTGTCTTGGACTTGCAATTCTTGCAAGAATGAATTCAAGAGCACATATTACCAAGTTAAGGGCCATTTGTTGGGCCTTCCTAATTGTGGGATTTTTTCATGTAAAGGTGTGAGTGTTATCCAAAGGAAATAAATGGGAAAGGAGGATCAAGAAGGCTTAGGGACTGTAGCAGTAGCAAGCAAGAAAAAGGATGAGGATCCTCTTCCATTCTTAAGGAAACCCTCTACGATTTGGCATCCATTTCCACCTAGAAGAGGTGATACACATTCAACAAAAAAGAGGCCATCTTCAAGTGGTCCAATGGACAAGATTTCCAAACAAAAGGCACGAGAAGAGGTAGACCTCACCATTATTTTATTTTTCTACCTCAACTTCATCTCATTCAATGTTGCATGATCCCCATTGTTTTTTGAGATGTGTCGAAGTATTAGTGAATGAGCTCCATATGGTTATGTGCCTCCTGGTTCGAAAAATCTTAGATCCACATTGTTGGTTAAGCAAGGAAGGAGGTGGACAAAATTATTGAGCCAGTTAGAGTAACATGTCCCTCATCTAGAGTGAGTATTGTTTTTGATGAATCACCACGCCATCAACTCATCAATTTCATGGTATCTTCCCAAAATGGACCGGTGTTATTGAAATCAGTGGATGCTCTTGGGAAATAAAAGGATGCACATTTTATGGGTGAGTTATAAATCAAAATCATTGAAGAAGTAGGTTTTGATTCTTGTGTACAAATCATCACGGACAATGCACCTGTTTGCAAGGTCGTTGGCATCATTGTGGAAACTAAATATCCACATGTATTTTCATTTATGACACCTTTCATTGTTAATGATTTGAGTTCTTAACTTGTTAGTGTTGTAGAGTCATTTATACTTGTCTTTTTTCTCTCACAGGTTTTTTGGACACCTTGCTTTGTCCATTCCTTGAACTTAGCACTCAAATCCATTTCTTTAGATGTGACATGGATTGGAAACATTATTGAGGATGCACACCATATTCGTAACTTTGTACAAAACCATACAAATTCCCTCACCATCTACAAAGAGTACACACATATTTCATTGCTGAAGATTGCAGATACTCGGTTTGCTTCCTCATTCATCATGCTCAAGAGGTGGAGGGAGGTCAAAACCGCTCTTGGGTCCATGGTGATTTCGGAGTATTGGTATTTATAGAGAAAGATAGATCAAAGTGCTTCAAAAAAGGTGAAGGACACAGTATTGGATGATGTTTGGTGGGAGAGGGTAGATCTTACCATTAAGATCATGGAGCCACTCATTTCTTTATTGCACTTTGCAAACACAGACCAGTCCATCCTAGCGAATGTTTATGAGGGGTGGGATTCCATGATTGAGTCCATGAGGAACATTGTTACGAAGAGTGAGTGTCCTAAGTATGAGACATCAACAGAGAAATTATGGTCCACCATTAAGGATATTCTTATCTCCATGTGGGATAAGAATTGCACACCTTTGCATTGCTTGGCCCACTCCTTGAACCCCAAGTTCTACAGTCAAGAATGGCTCACTGGTGGGATCTCACATAGATTCCCTCCTCACATGGATGGAGATATTTCACATGGGAGGAATATAGCATCCCAACTCACATGGATGGAGAGATTTCACACGGGAGGAATATAACATTTAGGTGGCTATTTCAGGATAAAGACTTGATGAGGTGGAGGCGGAATTTATAGAGTTTTCTTGTGCTACTAGGAGATTTGGAGGTTATGATGTGGTTGGAGACAGGGGAGCTAACAAGCTCTATAATTGGTGGGAAAATCGTGGGGAAACATGCCCTATTCTCTAGAATATATCTTTAAGGATTGTATCTTAATTTACATCATCCTCTAGTTCTGAGAGGAATTGGAGCACACATGGCAACTTGTACAGTTTTAAGAAGAGAAGGCTTGAGCGGTCTAGAGCAGAGACAATGGTGTATGTGCACACCAGCCTTCATCTTATTTACAGGAAGAGGGGGGAGTGGGTGAAGGGAAAGAGAAATATGTGGGATGTATTTCCTGATGATATAGGTTTGCACAACAGTACTGAGTTGGCATTAGCCAACTTGGATCTTAATGATCCAATGCTAGAGCCTATGACATTTGATGATAGTGATCCTTTGGAGGGGTCATCCTCCACACTAACAGATATTGATCCTTAGATGGTTGAGGAGGAGTAGGAGGAGGAGAAGGAGAGCAGTGATGAGTTGGTCGATTCAGGAATGGAGGAGGACTATTGATATATGAGACTCTTCATTCTTCTATTTTGATCTACACCTTTTTGTATTTACTATTGCCAGTGGCATTCCGACATCTATGTAATACATTATACGATATACATTTTGATTTTCATGACTTAATGAGAAATATGGTTTTGACTCATGAGTATTGACATATTGATCTATGATTATGATATCTATGTGTCTCATCATATGATTGTGATTAATGATTTGATTTGTAAATGTGTAATACTAATGTTAAATGTGCATTGATTCTGATTTATATTGAATATTTGTAAAAATGGATCTATATGTCTATAATTTTAAAATTTTAATATATATAATTTTTTTAAATACACACACACACACACACACATAACGTGTCCTACATGTCTCGATTCCGGGGGTCAACATGTCCGTGTCGGACACTCGAATCCCCGTGTCCTTCGTGTCCTGTGTCCTCGTGTCAGGTGACTTAGGTTCTGGGTGGTATGGTGAAGACACCATTGTTTAAAGAACATTTCAATAGGAAGAGTTAAAACTACAAGAGATCTTGTTTTTATTTGATGTAAGAGTTAAAACTACAGTATACCTTGTTTTTTATGTTGTTTTTTCATCTTTCAACATCTTCAATGGAGTTGAAATATTTAGAATTGCATGAGCTTTAGAAGCAGATATTGCTCTTTGGTTATGAGCTATTTAATCACTTCAACAGAACCCTATGGCAGTGTGATTCCCATGAAATAGAAAGAAATAGAGATAGAGCTTGTATTTTACTATTCTGAAGCAATTGAATATGGAAATAATATAATAAAATATATAGAAATTTGTAAGTATACTCTCTATATAGAAAAAAATAGTAACCCAAGGTCCATATACCAAATAGTGAATGATAGAAATGCAGATAGTGTTCAATTCGACAAATTGATGACTGAATGGAACAAACCTAATTCGCCAAATTTGATAACTATGGTGCAGATAATACTCACATAGAAAACCCTTTGTTTTCTTTCTGCTTTATGCTTGCTACAATTTATTTCAACATCATTGATTGTGATTCTTTTGGGTTTGGACTTGATGCAGTGATGCTATAAGATGACATACCAACGGGACTTTGAAAGAAGGAAGTTGCATGACAAAAAGTGGCGGTCATATACATACAACAAAGAATTTGTGCATTAATGTTAATCCCCTAATGATGGCACATTACTCCATATATTGCGGTGCATTAAACATTATTTATGTCGTCTTGATTCTATTAGTTGTTATTGTGCACCTTTGTCTCCTATATATAGGAAGCATATATTCTTATTTTAGTTGTCATTAGATATTGTCTTGTCTTGGGTACACAAGTACATTGTGTAAGGAGGTTCCTCCCTCGAAGAGTATTGTTATTTATCTTTATTATTAATTATTAAGGTGTGGATTACTCTACTTTTATCTTATTATGTTATTTTTATGTTATTTCTGGGGCTTGGTTACATAACATCTGGTACAAGATCTCTTTCCTCATGGCTGGCTTCTGCAAAACGAGTCATCTTGGAATTTTTGCTACAAATTTTTTAATAAAAGGATTAAGAGATCAAGATTAAAAACCCCCTTCTAAAACATGACTACATAGCTATAGTACAAAATTCATATCTTGATACATTACAATTTCATAGATAATTGTGGAGGAATATAGGGTTTTTTACTAGTCCAAAACCTAATATAAAACATGTGTTCTAGAGAAAAAGGTCATATATGAGGCATCCGAGATCCAAGTTGAGGGAGAATAGTTGCATCCAAAAGACGACATAGTAGGGTATCTTTGGTAGAATTTTTAGCTATATAAAAAAAATATTAGACACGTGGCATACCGTACAAGTTTTCTCTTCTTGATAGGACACAAATAAGAATATTTGGGATATTTGCAATAACATTTTTTGGAACATCCAAATTAGGTTAGACCTGCAGCATTGAAAAGAGGACAAATACAGGTACCAAGAGACAACGTTTCACACCCAGAGAAGTCGAAATTCAAATTTTACCTTAATTACAAGTCGACCATAAAACAATATTCTAATCAGGGTTTGAAAAAGGTACGCCATTTTGCATTTGAATAGCTTTGAGTAGAAGGATCTATTTGTGGTGAACACTAGGGCATGACATATATTTATTGTTCAAAATGTTACCAAAAGGAAGTGGAAAGAATTACACTCCACTCAAACCCCTAGATGATTCATCCTCGACATGCGATGAAATGGAAGACATATCTTTTAGAGCATCCAAGTTGGAAGATATGATTAAAGAAAATGTGAAAATTGATGACTTAGTTAAATTGGAAAAGAAGATGGCTAGTAAAAAGGATCTCAAAGAGATGGCTAGAAAATGTTATTCAAGACTTGAAGGAATTGATGAAGGATATAAAAATTAGCTTTATTCCTCATTTATCTACTCAAGAAGAGGATAAGGAGAAAATAGAGGACTTATTCTAGTCACGCTTGGAGAAAATTGAAAAACAATTGGAGAGTAGGAAGTTGGAGTCCTCAAAAGTTGATGATTCACTACAACTTCATGGGTTCAAGTAAGGTCCAATGAACTACTTTATCCCTAATATTTACGTGAGAAATTTTGATTGCAAGGATCCAATCACATGGATTTTTTAGATGGAGCAATTATTTGATCTACACCAGGTGCCTTGTTAACGCAAACATTTTCCTAACCTGCTCTACAAGGACTACACCACCTACATACATCTATTTCCTAACCCATTGTACTCCCACCCCCACATTTTAACCTATGTTTCTCTCACAAAAGGATAAAATAATAAAAAAAGGCTTTAAAACCCTCCAAAAGAGCCAAAATAGCTCACAAAGGAGCTAAAAAGCTCACAAAGGGGCTAAATCCTCCAAAAGGGAGCTAAAAGCCCCAAAAGGGCCTAAAAACCCCAAAAGGAGCTTAAAATAAGAGAAAGGGAGCCTAAAACCCTAACCAGGGGCTTAAAACCCTAAAAACTTGAGCAAAACTATAAAAGGAGGTGTGGGGGTCCCCATCACTCATGACTATTTTTCTTCCTACAGTTACTATAGTTGTATGAGTGCCTTGAGAGACCTTTCCTCTCAATCCATTCATCCCATTCACCTCATTTCCCCATTTTCCCATACCTTGGTGTGTTGAGTCAAAATCCTCACCAACCTTGCCTGTGGAGAGGCATCTTCTTAGTTTGGGCATGGTGACCCCTTCCAAAACAGATTTGAGGTATAATGGCTTCCATGTTTTTAACTGTTTAGTTCATAGTTTAGATATTTATGCTTAGTCTATTGCTAACAATTTGTTGTAGGTTTTTGTTTATCCATTGACTCTACCCTTCTGTCCTATAGATGGAAGGTAGGTGCTTCTACACATGGCCATGGTTTTTGCCCAGCCACATGCCCACTTTGCAAAAGGTAACTATTGCATACTTACATTTAGAACCTAATCAATTTGTATGGTACCAATGGCTTTGTGACCATAAAAAGAACTCTATTATCTGTAGGTCTATATTCACAGAAGAATTGATTGAACGTTATGGGGATATAAATAAGAACACCTTCTTTAGATAGTTGGTAAATCTCAAGCAAAAAGGTCCAATTACCGAGCACATCAAGCAATTTTAGCATTGAAGTTTCAGAGTGAAGAATATTTTAGAAGATAATTTGTTAGATATATTTTTTGGAACCTTGAAAGATAACATTCGACATGAGGTGTGTCTCTTTGAACCATCATCCCTAGAGAATGCTTGCATTATGACAAGGAAGGTTAAAAGTAAAAATATGGCAATGACTACTAGAAATGCCTGTTGTTTAGGATATTGCACCCTTGTGACCTAGGGTCTAGGGTTACCAACTTACTACTAAGTTGCAGACAATCAGCTTTTTGCAGAGAATGGAAAGAGAATAGGAAGAAAATATTGACTTACCCGATTAACGACGGTTGATTCAAGCTTGATATTCTCTCTCTCCACTTCTTTCCAAAGATTCTAGGGATGCACCTCTTCACCTGCAAAGAGAAAATCCTTCAAGTAATATCTCATGCATATATATATCAGAGGTTAGATGAAAATCCTATAGATAATATAATCAAACATATTCATTAAACCAATATACATGAAATAGACACAATATAAGATTGGAAGAAGAATTCTCTTTATTAACAAGCAGTGAATAAGATAAGAATACAACCCAGATTCTGACACAAGGAATCCTCTGCAACCAAAGGACTCTGATTTCTGCTGCTCCAAGATTCTCAAGATATACCACCATTATAACTTTGCTCTCCAAAATTCATTGATTAGCCCCCACCCTAAGGCCTCTATTTATACTTTGGGAAATAGAGTGGTTCGAAGGTTGGGATGGTTGATATGGTTGGGATAGTTATCGATTAGGACCCAACTAATCTCATCTAATCTTGATTTATATTTTTTAATGTCGAATTAAGGTATACGCGGGTATTAATATAGGCAACTCGCGTATGATACGTGTGTTTCTCAAAGGGAACTCGCGTATGCAAGTATACGCGGGTTGCAATGCAAATACTTGCGTATGACACACGATTTGAAATGCATATAGTCGAGTATGCAACCCAAAACTCATAATAAAATATATAAGTCTGGTTTGAATATAATGCATCAAAGGTCATGCATTAGAGGAAATTTCAATTTAAAATCGGCCTTCAAAAAGAAATACAAATTCCATGTCTTCATGTATTAGCCAATCAAAATGCTTTAAAATTAAAAAAGGGAGCACCTCTTAAACAATTTTTTAATACAAATTTGGGGATAGGTATCATAAAAAAAAACTACTTTTTTTGTTCGTATTTTCGACATATCTCCTTGTGTTTTACTCAAATTTTGATCGGGAGAGCTCGTTGGATGCGGAATTAAATTCTGCATCCAACGCGTACCCATTCGGCATACTTTTGATGGGTCCCGGTACCCCAAAAACAAGGAATACCTGAAAAAACATTATGATGACATCATCATCACATTTTTTTCAGGTATTCCTTGTTTTTGGGGTAGCGGGGCCCATCAAAAGTATGTCGAGTGGGTACTCGTTGGATGCAGAATTTAATTCTGCATCCAACGAGCTCTCCCGATCAAAATTTGAGTAAAAACACAAGGAGATATGTCGAAAATACGAACAAAAAAGTAGTTTTTTCTTTTCTTTCTCTAAAATTAATAAATATTATTTTATTCTTTTAAGTATTATTTTATTAGTTTTCCTTAGGAGGCCCATTTGGAGTTGAAATTTCCTCTAATGCCCATCTATAGTGTTTTGGCCACTTCAATCCAAATTTGTCTTTTTGTGTACCAACATGAGGAATGTCGGCACTCGAACGGAGAAGTGCCATTTTGGATGATAACAGATGCCCCCTAATGTGTGAGGTCGGAGGGAAGCGATGGACGCAATACATTATGATCATTATCTTGGAGAACTCAGAAGTCCAAGGAAGCAGAGGAAGCACCTGAAACAAATACATATCAATGTCATATATAAAAATCATATCTGAGGATGCTATGTTCAATATACTAGAACACTAGCTCCTTTACAATATTTGATTACATTATATGATACAGGTACAAGACCACGTATATTACAAAAGTGGATCGAAGCCACGATATACAATGATGAGTCTTCAAAAATCTGGAAGTTGTGTAGGTGAAGACAACAAAATATTGCACAACTTAGGTTATAGATATGAACCTAAGGTCTTCGTCAAAATCCAAAGGAACCAGTACAATCCAGGCCATGTGAATAGATGTGTTGAAGTCGAACATGGATAGGACTCAACAGATTGTCAATCAATAGGTGATAGTTGACAACTGAAGCAAAGGAATTCGCCAATGATGAAAGTGAATCCTAGAGTACTATCGTCAAAACTCTAGGTATTCGTCTTCAGGAAGTACTGATGAGAAACCATGTTGTGATGAGGAAGGAAATAGATCCTTCAACGGATCACAAGAGTGACTAGGAACTGGATAAAGGAAGGTAGACACAATTTTATCAGATAGGATAATGATGGAATCAGGATAATAATCAAAAGCAGGGATAAATCCTTGAACAGTGAGCACGACACACAGGTGAACCAAGGCAACTTTTAACTTTGCAGATAGTACAACTAGACTTATCTGTCATTTAGGAGACAGATACTTTGGATCGATCAAGGGTAAAAACTCGACCAACTCAGACTCAGACTCTATCGATTTTGTAAACACCATGCTGTGGGATATATGTAGGGTGTAGTCCATCTTAGAAGAATATTCTATATTGTCTTATCAATCTCAATGCTCTTATCAATTTCATTGATCTACAACAATATATCACATTAATTAGCAATCAAAACGTATCATTTGCTAGCATTCAAGAATTCATGTTTTAGTTCCATTGCAAAGGGAAAATATATTGTTTGGGAGTATCTAGCTTCTAACCAATAATCGTTTTCAAGAATCTAAAAACATATATTTATTGCTCCAACCCAAAATCTAAAATAAAATAAACACCTATTATATTCTAAATTAATATATAACATATAATATTCTCTTGAATATTATAAAATAAAATAAAATAAAGATTTGAGTGCTCAGATTTCCATATCCCGATTGAATGTTCTTCTTAAGTAATAAGAATGCGAAGCTGGTATATTCGATGTTGGAGCGCACATGACCATCAATTGAAATAGAGTCCCATAAATTCTTGTTTATTATTTACTAGCACACCCACATAGTTTGTGGTTGGAACACGTCGATAGGGATCAAATGGTTGAAAGATAGTTATGGAATGGAAGACAATTTGGAAATATTCTTTTATTCGTCATATTCTTCTAATTAAATGGGTTCAACTGTGAGTTATCCATGCCTAGCTACATGTTATCATCGACATTCTTCATGTTATTCATTTATCAACTCTCAGTTATTTTTCATAATCTTTTCCTTTTTATCTCACATAACTCTTCTAGTTATCTACCATGAATTGTTGGTTTTCCATTCATCAACTATGATTTATCCATGCATTGCTACATGTTATCCATTCATATGATAACAACCAGTTATTTTTTATATTCCTTTTTTATCATAATTGTTTATTTCAAATTTTGAATGACTACCATAGAATCAATCTTGATAGTACACTTGTTTCATCCTTATCCGTAAATGAAAAAGCATAAGTAGTAGTCCACCCAACTCTCTAATAAATAATTCTATAACTATGTCATTATCATGAATGAAACGCCAATTGAAATTGAGTCCATGCACTCATGTTGACTATATAAATATTCTAATAAATTAAAAAATGAGACGTAGTGGCTTAAACAGGCTCAGATTCGACCAAATACAATACAAAGTGATATGGATAAATATTGAAAGAAAACTCAAGTGCTTTAAGAGACTTGTGAATCCTAACGTGGACGGTGGAGGACTCTTCACCACAGAACTATTTTACCAATATGAAAGATTAAATAAATTCAAACACGATATCACATCGTACACAAAATATATTAATAAAATACATTTAATATGGTTGAAAGAGGTTACATGGTATGATGTGCTTTAGATTCCACCGCAACTTCTAAATATCGTTTTAAATCTATATATTTATTTATTCAAAATTAAAAATAATGTTTTTAATATTTCAAAATGATTTTTCTTAATATATGTTAAATTGACGAATTTTATTTGGTTTGTAATATATGTTTTAAAATATTATAATTAATAATTAGGAAAACACTATAATTAATGGATTATTGTATATATTAATTTATTTATTTATTGACTCTGTAACTTTTTCTATTTCAAATGACGTGGCAGTTTTTTTTGAAAAGATGTATTTTTGTTATTTAAAACTGAATTAAAAAATACAAATATATTTATCAAAGTCAAATTTTTATTGATTGTTCTACATTTCTTCAAGTTGTTTCATATCTAAGATGACAAGAAGATTCCAAAGATACTAGATAAGTTTCAAAAAATCCTAACATATAGGTACTGTTTGTTAAGTTTTTCTTTTCTTTTTAAATAAAACAAAGGACCACTGAAAGAATAACAAGCACAACGGAACAAAAAGAGAACATAAAGATTTATCCTGGGAAACCCTCGTGGGGAAGAAAACCCAACAAATCTTCCTCAATATAGACTTCACCCAAGTATAATGTAAGACCCAAATAATAAGACTAGATTGCTTGCTCTACTTCAGATGGACTGTTTATTCTCTCTAGTGCAACTGCTTGAGTTCTCTGTGTGTCCAAATGACGGAGGCACCTCCCCTATTTATACTGATTAGTGGAGAATCCTAATAACCCAACATGGCCGACTTCTCCTCCCAATCAAGGTCGAATTGCCTTGGGAGACTCAAAATTACATTTTAATAATACTTTTGTGGGTACTACTGACCCGACTTTACAAGGGAATTTTTACCTCAAGACTTTACATGACCAGTTACATCAATGCCATCCCTAATTGGAGGAACAACATCTCCGGAAGGGGTTATAACAATAATAATAAAAAATAGAATATCTTCCGCAGTTACATTTCTTTAACACTGTTCCCCATGTTCCCCAAAATACAAGTACAAAAATACTTACTAGGCCTCTTATAAAAGACTAGATGTCCCACAACTTCCCAACATAAAATTAGAGATCATAGATATTTATGAGGCCAGAATGAGTCTGAAGATTATCTAGCCATTCCTCCCAATGGAGAGATCCTTCTCTGCCTTCCAAGGCAGACTTAGAGAGCTTATCAACAAGCTAGTTTTGTTCCTGATATATGTGTTGGAAATAAATGTGACATAAGTTCTTTAGATTTGAACGAATCCTGCTGCACCAAGGAAGTAAAACGACAACTTCCATATTAAAGTCACCTTGCACCCATTTGATAGTAACCGAGGAGTCACCATAGACTTTAAGAATGACTACACCAAATATAGAAGCAATCTTGCATAAACACCACACCTTATTGGTCCAAAACTTAGAAGTCTTATTGTAGGGCTCTTGCTTTATTGCTAATACATAAAGCAAATTTTTTTTAAACATAGGTTGGACTCTATACCTATGAAATATTTCTAGTCATTAATAATACCATTAATAATATCACTTTACTCATTAATGATATCACTTCTCGAGACATTTATTTCACTACACCACAATTTTTTCAAGGGATGGCATGGCTTTGCCACCTCCTCTTCATGCTAATAACAATCTTGGATAGCTGTTGCATTCTGAAGCTCCATACTAAAATGAGTCGCTTTATTCAGAGACCTTGTATTAATTACTACATCATATTTATTCAACCCTTTCCTATCTAGTTGTTTTGATAGATAAGAGGAATATAGGACCATTAGTTTGAATAGTTTTTTTTTTCAGAAGGAAAAAAGCATGTCCTTGTTATTCAATAAGTGAATCAAAGGGCATCTAACATGCCTCCCCCATCAATAAGGTTACAATCAATCAAGATCAAGAAGGAAATCTGTTACAGCTAGTATCCATGAACATGTCTCAAGCACTCTTGAGCAGGCAATGGGGAGGGGTCATTGACTCAACATCAGAAGTCTAAAGAAACCAAGGCATCAAGAAGAACATACAATTGTAGCCTGTCCCTATCATTCATACAAATCGAGGACACAGAAGTGCAGAGCTTCTATCAAAAGAGCCCGCTCCATTTACATCAATCCACAAAGGGGTGCAAAAAAAAGGAGAGCAAAGCTCCTGCACCGATCTCAGAAGAGATGGAAAGTATCAGATAAGACCAAATGGCCCTCAAGAATCTCAGAAAAATCACCACATCCAGGAGCCAAAGACAAGGAAGATTTTGTTAGTCTATCTGCAAGATGATTGTGCTCTCGATATGTATGACTGAAGGAACAGTGAAGAAAAGAAGAGATGAGCCTTCTTGTATCCATACACCAGTGACTTAGATCCGGTGGATCCAAGGAAGCATGGTAATTTGCCCAATTTATGATGACTGCTGAGTCACCAAAAATATTCAGACCTGGGATCCCCATCAATTTTGCCACAGACAACAATGCCCAGAGAGCCATCAATTTAGCTTTTGTATTAGTGCTAAAGCCCACCCCCATTGCAAACTCAAAAGAGTGAGACTCGTTCAGGACCAAGCAAAAACCCACTCCACCCTTATAATTAGCAGCTGCCCCATCAAAGAAGCCATATGGGAAGACTAAAGATGGGCCCGATCCACAAACCCTGGGATTTTTTATCTTTGCACTTGGAGCCGGATACAACTGGAAATAATAATCAATCTGGTGGAGTATGCCCAAGATCGATGGCTTTTTTCCTTCAAAAATACAGTGGTTATGTACTTTCCAAATAACCCATATGACAAAAAAAGGTAGGTAACAACACTCAGAGTGTCTGGAGTACCGTGATATCCAAGTAGCCAAAAAGGAGCTGAGAATATCGCTCCTGTAAAGAGGCTGTAAGTGAAACTGGTCACTTAGGCATTCAAACGCAATCTTCCAAACAGTACAAGAAGAAAAAAGATGCTGAACACTGTCCTCACCCAAACCACAAAGTGCACAGGTGCTCGGCCCGATCCAACCTCTTTTCTGGAGATTATCCCATGTGAGTATTTTGTTTGCCAATGCCAACCAAATGAAACATCGAATTTTCATGGGAATAATGCAAGACCAAAGGAAAGCTTTGAGTTTACTATAGGTCGGAGGGGATGATGAGAGAACAATCAGGTCATACACCAACTCTGCTGTAACCTTACCATCATGTTTATTATGGTCCCAAACTAAGGAATCAACAAGTGGATTGAGCCGAATCCTACCATGTTCCAAACACCCAGTGTAATTTTCCCATTCTAATTTCCAATCTCCTGCAATATTCAAGTTTTCCGCCGTATACCAGTAATCGTGCTAACCAGGGAGAATGTGCTGTGCATGATTAAGAGAAACAATGCCAATATCCTCAAGATATTATTTAAGACCCAGGGGAAGATCTGATAGGGAGTGTGTACTAATAATTGGGTCAATACCCACAAGGATATTCCAGCCATTTCCAACATGCTAATCCAGGCATTTTCCCAGCCACGAAACAGTGTGCAGGAAGCCATTCCAGATTACAGAGGCTCCACGAACAGTGAATTTTTTATCTCTGAGCCATGACAACACAGGTTGATTCTTTAAATATTTGCTGATTAAAACTTGATGCCACAGACCATTTCCTTGAAGAACCATCCAATTGTTTTTAATCTCAAGGCTGTGCTAAACCATGGAAGATTTTTAATACCCCAGCCTCCTTTCTCTTTTGGCCTAAACATTAGTTTGAATAGCTTATAGCAGTTGGAGGTCTGGTAATGCTCGCATTTTATAAATCGTTAATACATGTTTGAGAAACAATGCCCAATTTCTAATATTGAACCGGATTTAAAAAATTACATTGACATTTCATTAATATGCCATAGCAATAACAATCAAACTTTAACCATGGATATGCCATAGTAGCACTAGTCAGACTTTCAATTATATTTGGAAACTAACGATATCACATATTATGTTTGTATGTATTTTGCTGTGGAGTAGACTAGTTTTGCAAAATCAAATGAGGGCAAATCAATTCCACGGTGAACATGGACAATTGTGTTAATTCTTCACTAGAATTAAGAAACTAAAACCAGTATAAAAGTTTGAAGGTTTACTCTATACAATTAAGGAAGGTTACAATTCTATAATATGTTGACTAATACCAATTTTATGTTGGCAGCCATAGTTAAGATCAACAAAATGAGCTCATGAAAAGCAATGCAACCCACATCTTTTTACCTGATACTACTCATAATCTATTGAAAAATATATTACGATATTTGGGAATACCATCAACTAGTTGAAGAGCTCATATGCATGGTAGGAAAGAGGGTGTCAACCATATCTATGAATATATGCACAAAAGATAACCCAAAAAAGTCCAAATAGAACCTTATACGACTACTCATTTTCCATGCTAGTTGCAAGTTCAACATAAACATAGTTTTAATGGAGGGTAATTTTAATACCTAAAAAATAAAGGCATCACACATACAACAGGAAATGTACATGACAAACACACATATTGTCATAATCCAAGGATAGGACGACCATCCCAAAACAATGTAGAAAATAATCACATTTAGAATTGTCAGCATACCTTGGTGGAGAAAATGTGTATAATAATGTGAGGATAAGCCTCTGACATGGTTCCCACAACCTTTTTATCCTTTATACCATGCCTTGTAACCTATTAATCATAAACATATAAACATATTAAAAACACACTTTCTTCATAATTCATATCAAAACACCTACATGTGACCAAATACAGATACTTGGAAATCCTATAGATTACCACATTGTATAACCCAAAGTAGGAAATGGGCACAAAGGGTAAATGGAACACAATTAACCCATCACGCTCCTCGCAATGCTCACACACCACCACAATATCTGTAAACTCATCGGAATGACATGCCTCAACAATTTTAGATACAACCTACAAAGCAAAAACATACTAGTAAGAAAGAGAAGATGAAGAAACATATATCCAATTGGATATCAGATAAAATCATAAAACGAAAATTCAAAATCTTAAAACATATAAGAGGACTACACTTCTCTTGGTACAATTAAACTAGTGTTGGTCACTTATACTCATGTGACCTTTATTGCACACTAATAATACTTCAATAAATTTTAACTCCTTATATAATTGGAGTTAAAACCCAACAAATAAGCAAGTATTTTCATGTGCGTGTTAAAAGCTACTAATTGGTCCTAGATTTTAAACCATTCTTTAAAAATGAGTATTACAGCATTGGCTATAAAGGCCATGCATAAAAGGAATTCATGCATTACATATTTTAGTATACCTCATAATCACTAGAACTCATGAATCTTATGCCATTATTTAGGAGTTGCATTTGCACTCCCACATTGTACTCAGACTGGTTGTACCCTTTTATTCTCATTGACCTCCTTTTGTGGTCATTCATGGGACATTAATAAGATTATCTTATCTTGTCTTATGTTATCTTATGACACACAGTCTAGTGCCAAGCTAAGTGATCTACCTCACTGACTAATAAAACAACCCAGCTAGGAGTTTCTTGTTTTCCCCAGTGCATTCCATAGTACACCAGAACTCTAATTTGATATACAGTTAACATCAATCAAAGAAATCCATGCAGACAAGGAGACCAATTTTAGGTTGGCAGCCATAGTCAAGATCAACAAAATGAGCTCATGAATAGCAAATCAACCAACATATTTTTATATGATACTATTTATAATCTATTGAAAATATATATTAGGATATTTGGGAAGAACATCAACCAGTTGAAGAGCTAAGATGCATGGTAGGAAATAGGGTGTCAACCATATTTGTCAATATATGTACAAAAGAGAACCCAAAAAATTCCAAATAGAACACTATACGACTACTCATTTTCCATGCTCATTACAAGTTTAACATAAACATACTTTTAATGGAGGGTAATTGCAATACCCAAAAAATAAAGGCATCGCACATACAACAGGAAATGTACATGACAGACACACATATTGTCATAATACAAGAATAGGACAACCATCCCAAAACAATCTAGAAGATGCTCACATGTAGAATTGTCACCATACCTTGGTGGAGAAATTTGTATAATAATGTGAGGATTAGCCTCTAACATGCTTCTCATGGACCTTTTATCCTTATATAATTCCTTGTCACCTATTAATCACAACCATATAAACATATTCAAAACATACTTTCTTCATAATTCATATCAAAACAATTACATGTGACCAAATACAGATACTTGGAAATCCTACAACTTACCACATTGTATAACACAAAGTAGGAAGTGGGGACAAAGGGTAAATGACACACAATTAACCCATCAGGATCCCCAAAATGCTCACACACCACCACAATATTTGTAAACTCATGGGAACGACATGCCTCAACGATTTTATATATAACCTACGAAGCAAAAACATACTAGTAAGAAAGAGCGAATGAAGAAACATATATCCAATTGAATATTAGATAAAATCATAAAACGAAAAATCCAAAACGTTAAAACATTTAAGAGGACCACACTTCTCTCGGTACAATTAACCTAGTGTTGGTCACTTATATTCATGTGACCTTTATTGCACACTAATACCACTTCATTAAATTTTTACTCCTTATACCATTGGATTTAAAACCTAACAAATAAGCAGGTATTTTCATGTGTATGTTAAAAGCTACTACTCGGCCCTAGATTTTAAACCATTCTTTAAAGATGATTATTGCAATATTGGTTGTAAAGGCCATGTATAAAAGGAATTCAAGCATTACATCTTTTGGTATACCTCATAATCACTAGAACTCGCGATTCTTAGTTTTGGTTCCAACAATATCTAGGAGTTGGATTTGCACTCCCACATTGTACTAAGATTGGTTGTACCCTTATAGTCTCATTGACCTAATTTTTTGGTCATTCATGGGACATTAATAAAATTATCTTATCTTTTCTGGTCTTATCTTATGACACACTGTCTACTCTCACGCTATGTGATCTACTGTACTGACTAATAAAACGACCCAGGTAGGAGTTTCTTCTTTGCCCTAGTAAATTACAGAGTACACCAGAGCTCTAATTTGATATATTGTTAACAGAAACCAAAGAAATCCATGCATACAAGGAGTCCAATTTTACGTCAACGACCATAGTGAAGATCATCAAAATGAGCCCATGAAAAGCAACGCAACCAACATCTTTTTATATGATAATACTTTATATATTGAAAAATATATTACGATATTTGGGAATACCATCAACCAGTTGAAGAGCTCAGATGCATGGTAGGAAAGAGGGTGTCAACCATATATGTGAATATATGTACAAAAGAGAGCCCAAAAAGTCCAAATAGAACACTATACTACTACTCATTTTCCATGCTAGTTACAAGTTCAACATTAACATAGTTTTAATGGAGGGTAATTGTAATACCTAGAAAACAAAGGAATCACACATACAATAGGATATGTACATGATAGACACACATATTGTCATAATCCAAGGATATGACAACCATCCCAAAAAAATCTAGAAAATGCTCACATGTAGAATTGTCACCATATCTTGGTGGAGAAAATGTGTATAATAAGACAAGGATAAACCTATGACATGGTTCCAAAAACATTTTTATCCTTTATATCATACCTTGTCACCTATTAATCACAACCATATAAACATATTCAAAACATACTTTATTCATAATTCATATCAAAACACCTACATGTGACCAAATAGAGATACTTGGAAATCATACAACTTACCACATTGTATAACCCAAAGTAGGAAGTGGTGGCAAAGGGTTAATTGCACATAATTAACCCATCATGCTCCCCGCAATGCTCATGTGCCACCACAATATTTGTAAAATCATGGAAATGGCATGTCTCAACAATTTTAGATATAACCTACAAAGAGAAAACATACTAGTAAGAAAGAGGGGATGAAGAAACATATATCCAATTGAATATCAGATAAAATCATAAAATGAAAATCCAAAACGTTAAAACATGAATTAAAGGTACCATTCATTCCCACAATTTTAAAGGGTTGTCACTAACTGGAAATTGAGGGATTCAAAAGACACAAAATCAAGACAAAAAAACAAGCAAGAATTATATGGTAATAATATGTATAAGACTGGAAAAAATTATTTGATATCTAACAAACCAGTATACCTTGATCCTAAACAAGATAATTTAAGCTCTATGCAGACAGATAGTGATCATGTTTCCAACCCCAGATCAGTGTGGACCCATAGGAACACCTCTACTTCCGCAAGCAGCAATACCCGAGTGACATTTCCAGACCTGGTTCCATACTAGAAGTCATCCAATATCATGCATATTACAATGGCGGCCCGCCTTCCTCCAGAAATAATCCCATTACACAACCCGGCTCTTATTCCAGTTCTTCCTCCAAACATACTTCTATTTCAAGTTTTCTAAATCGGGTCTCAAATGTTAGAAGTCATAGAGTGTATAAAAACTTGGAGGCCAAAACCCAGTAATAAAAAAGTGTAAACTGCAATCAGATGAAAGGGGGGAGGATGCCATAAATTTCATGTAGTTTCCATACTGCATGTGAGAATATAGGGATTATGGAATGTGGGAGATGAAAAATGATTTCCTAGTTTAGAGAAATAATTTTTGGAGTAGTATAGCTTCATGAATGTTGATCCTAAGGTTTATTAAAAATTTGTAGAATAAATTGTCAATTGAAAATTCCACTTGCCCTTGAAGGTTGTCAGTGTGCAAATTCACAAGTGATTGTTGAAAGTAGTGTGCAATAAAGTAATTTAATTCACATAAATTACAAAGTCAATATCCATAGTTGTGGTGCTAGTGTTGGGGAAATTGAAAGAAGTAACTCAACTATTAAAGACATGGAAAGAAAGTTGCACATTATCCATAAATTTGAATGGAAAATTCCTTTTCTATGTTTACTGAAAGGATTATAGCTACAACAAAGAGTTCTGTAGGGAAATATTTTATAATCTCATTGGGGTAATACATGGGATTAAAGAAAGATATGGACAAATTTAATGGGTGAGAAGTCCAATTTCCCCTCTATGAATTCAATAACTAGGATTCTTTACCTACTTTTTTGTTTTTTTTCTAAGCATTACATTTTATGTTTTCTTGCATATAACTAGAGGAAATTGGGGGCTACTCAATAAGTTCATTGATTATATGTTTCAAAAGTTGAAAAAAAACCCACTTCGATGTGGCCAAATATCCAATCGATTTGGATGAGAAGATTAAAGATTTTGAAAATAAAATCTTATTGGTACATCATTAGCAGAGTAGCAAACCATAGGTCATTGGGATCATAGTTCTGGGCTAAGAAACCGGACACATCCTTTTAGGACGACGTGTCCTGTGTCCACGTGTCAGACACGAAAACGCTGACAGTTCGTGTCTGACATGACTGTCTAGCGTGTCCCATGTTCAGACACGCATGTCCGGGCACTGTCAAATCGTGTCCCGAAAACAGGATATGCATCCCACGAAAAGATGGTCGGGCCCTCTTCAAAACAAAATTTTATCTCTTTTGTTTTCATTTGCAAATTGTGGGAGAGCTCTAAGAGGGTTTTTTTGCAGGTGAAGAGGATTTGAAGGATTTGGAAGGGTGCTAAAGTCCATTGAAGGTGTATTTGGTTGGGTGGATTGCAAGCTCAACCATCAAACAAGAAGAACATTGTCCCATTTAGTTAGGGGAGGAGCTAAAGGGAAAAGGAAAGGGAGAAATGCCCCATCTATTGTCCCCCCTCCTATTCCTCCAAACACAAGATCTTCTAATCCTCTTGCTAGTGCTCCATCTGCTGCTAGTGGAGCTCATGCTCCATTGAACCCTATTTTAGCAAGACAACAAGCCCAAAAGAATAAATACCCTTTGTGGAGGTATGTGATTAGGAAATAAGGGCCTGGGGAAAAGCTATGTGGGGGAGCCAATGTGTCTTGGACTTGCAATTCTTGCAAGAATAACTTCAAGAGAACATATTACCAAGTTAAGGGCCATTTGTTGGGCCTTCCTAATTGTGGGATTTATTCATGTAAAGGTGTGAGTGTTATCCAAAGGAAAGAAATGGGAAAGGAGGATCAAGAAGGCTTAGGGAATGTAGCATCATCAAGCAAGAAAAAGGATGAGGATCCTCTTCCATTCTTAAGGAAACCCTCTACAATTCGGCCTCCATTTCCACCTAGAAGAGGTGATACACATCCAGCAAAAAAGAGGCGATCTTCAAGTGGTCCAATGGACAAGATTTCCCAAAAAAAGGCACGAGAAGAGGTAGACCTCACCATTGCATTCTTTTTCTACCTCAACTTCATCTCATTCAATGTTGCATGATCACCATTGTTTTTTGAGATGTGTCGAAGTATCAGTGAACGGGCTCCATATGGTTATGTGCCTCCTGGTTCGGAGAAGCTTAAATCCACATTTTTGGTTAAGCAAGGAAGGAGGTGGAAAAAATTATTGAGCCAGTTAGAGTAACATGGCCCTCATCTAGAGTGAGTATTGTTTCCGATGGATCGACGGATCTAGCATGCCATCCACTCATCAATTTCATGGTATCTTCCCAAAATGGACCGTTGTTATTGAAATCAGTGGATGCTCTTGGGAAATAAAAGGATGCACATTTTATGGGTGAGTTATTCATCAAAATCATTGAATAAGTAGGTTTTGATTCTTGTGTACAAATCATCACGGACAATGCACCTGTTTGGAAGGTCATTGGCATCATTGTGGAAACTAAATATCAACATGTATTTTCAATTATGACACCTTTCATTGTTAATGATTTGAGTTGTTAACTTGTTAGTGTTGTAGAGTCATTTATACTTGTCTTTTTTTCTCTTACAGGTTTTTTGGACACCTTGCTTTGTCCATTCCTTGAACTTAGCACTCAAATCCATTTCTTTAGATGTGACATGGATTGGAAACATTATTGAGGATGCATGCCATATTCGTAACTTTGTACAAAACCATACAAATTCCCTCACCATCTACAAAGAGTACACACATATTTCATTGCTGAAGATTGCAGATACTCGATTTGCTTCCTCATTCATCATGCTCAAGAGGTTGAGGGAGGTCAAAACCGCTCTTGGGTCCATGGTGATTTCGGAGTATTGGTATTTTTAGAGAAAGACGAATCAAAGTGCTTCAAAAAAGGTGAAGGACATAGTATTGGATGATGTTTGGTGGGAGAGGGTAGATCTTACCATTAAGATCATGGAGCCACTCATTTCTTTGTTGCACTTTGCATAGACAGACATCCATGCTAGCGAATGTTTATGAGGGGTGGGATTCCATGATTGAGTCCATGAGGACCATTGTTACAGAGAGTGAGTGTCCTGAGTATGTGACATCAGCAGAGAAATTATGGTCCACCATTAAGGATAGTCTTATCTTCAGGTGGGATAAGAATTGCACACCTTTGCATTGCTTTGCCCACTCCTTGAACCCCAAGTTCTATAGTCAGGAATGGCTCACTGGTGGGATCTCACATAGATTCCCTCCTCACATGGATGGAGAGATTTCACATGGGAGGAATATAGCATTTAGGTGGCTATTTCAGGATAAATACTTGATGAGGTGGAGGCGGGCATTGTAGATTTTTCTTGTGCTACTAGGAGATTTGGAGGTTATGATGTGGTTGGAGAAAGGGGAGTTAACAAACCCTATAATTGGTGGGGAAATAATGGGGAAACATGCCCTATTATACAAAATATATCCTTAAGGATCGTTGCTCAATTTACATCATCCTCTAGTTGTGAGAGGAATTGGAGCACACATGGCAACTTATACAGTTTTAAGAAGAGAAGGCTTGAGCAGTAAGAGTAGAGACGATGGTGTATGTGCACACCAACCTTCATCTTATTTACAGGAAGAGGGGCGAGTGGGTGAAGGGAAAGAGAAATATGTGGGATGTATTTCCTGATGATATAGGTTTGTACAACAGTACTAAGTTGGCATTAGCCAACCTGGATCTTAATGATCCAGTGCTAGCGCCTGTGACATTTGATGATAGTGATCCTTTGGAGGGGTCATCCTTCACACTAGTAGATATTGATCCTTAGATGGTTGAGGAGGAGGAGGAGGAGGAGGAGGAGAGTAGTGATGAGTTGGTCGATTCAGGAATGGAGGAGGACTATTAATATATGAGACTCTTCATTCTTTTATTTTGGTCTACACCTTTTTGTATTTACTATTGCCAGTGGCATTTCGACATCTATGTAATACATTATACTATATACATTTTGATTTTCATGACTTAATGAGAAATATGGTTTTGACTCATGATTATTGACATATTGATCTATGACTATGATATCTATGGGTCTCATAACATGATTGTGATTAATGATTTCATTTGTAAATGTGTAATACTAATGTTAAATGTGCATTGATTCTAATTTATATTGAATATTTGTAAAAAATGGATCTATATGTCTATAATTTTAAATTTTTAATATATATAATTTTTTTAAATACACACACACACACAGACACACACACACACACACACACACACACACACACACACACACACACACACACACACATAACGTGTCCTACATGTCCCGATTTCGGGGGTCAGCGTGTCTGTGTCGGACACTCGAATCCCTGTGTCCTCGTGTCAGGTGACTTAGGTTCTGGGTGGTATGGTGAAGACAACATTGTTTAAAGAAAATTTTAATAGGAAGAGTTAAAACTACAAGACATCTTGTTTTTTATTTGATGTAAGATTTCAAACTACAATATACCTTGTTTTTTATCTTGTTTTTTCATCTTTCAACATCTTCAATGGAGTTGCATGAGCTTTGGAAGTGGAGAAATATTTAGAATTGCATGAGCTTTAGAAGCAGATCTTACTCTTTGGTTATGATCTATTTAATCACTTCAACAGAACCCTATGGCAGTGTGATTCCTATGAAATAGAAAGAAATAGAGATAGAGCTTGTATTTTACTATGGTGAAGCAATTGAATATGGAAATAATATAATCAAAATATATAGAAATTTGGAAGTATACTCTCTATATAGAAAAAAAATAGTAACCCAAGATCCATATTCCAAATAGTGAATGATAGAAATGCAGATAGTGTTCTATTCGACAAATTGATGACTGAATGGAACAAACCTAATTCGCCAAATTTGATAACTATGGTGCAGATAATACTCACATAGAAAAACCTTTGTTTTCTTTCTTCTTTATGCTTGCTACAATTTATTTCACCATCATTGATTGTGATTCTTTTGGTTTTGGACTTGATGCAATGATGCTATAAGATGACATACCAACGGGACTTTGAAAGAAGGAAGTTGCATGACAAAAAGTGGCGGTCATATACATACATCAAAGAATTTGTGCATTAATGTTAATCCCCTAATCATGGCACATTACCCCATATATTGCGGTGCATTAAATATTATTTATGTTGTCTTGATTGTATTAGTTGTTATTGTGCACCTTTGTTGCCTATATATAGGAAGCATATATTCTCATTTTAGTCATCATTGGATATTGTCTTGTCTTGGGTACACAAGTACATTGTGTAAGGAGGTTCCTCCCTCGAAGAGGATTGTTATTTATCTCTATTATTAATTATTAAGGTGTGGATTACTCTAATTTTGTCTTATTATGCTATTTTTATGTTATTTCTGGGGCTTGGTTACATAACATCTGGTACAAGATCTCTTTCCTCATGGCTGGCTTCTGCAAAACGAATCATCTTGGAATTTTTGCTACAAATTTTTTAATAAAAGGATTAAGAGATCAAGATTAAAAACCCACTTCTAAAACATGACTACATAGCTACAGTACAAAATTTATATCTTGATACATTACAATTTCATAGATAATTGTGGAGGGATATAGGGTTTTTTACTAGTCCAAAACCTAATATAAAACATGTGTTCTAGAGAAAAAGGTCATATATGAGGCATCCGAGATCCAAGTTGAGGGAGAATAGTTGCATCCAAAAGATGACAGAGTAGGGTATCTTTGGTAGAATTTTTAGCTACAGGAAAAAAAATATTAGACATGTGGCATACCGTACACGTTTTCTCTTCTTGATAGGACAAAAATAAGAATATTTGGGATATTTGCAATAACATTTTTTGGAACATCCAAATTAGTTTAGACCTGCAGCATTGGAAAGAGGACAAATCTAGGTTCCAAGAGACAACGTTTCACACCCAGAGAAGTCGAAATTCAAATTTTACCTCAATTACAAGTCGACCATAAAACAATATTCTAATCAGGGTTTGAAAAAGGTACACCATTTTACATTTGAATAGCTTTGAGTAGAAGGATCTATTTGTGGTAAACACTAGGGCATGGCATATATTTATTGTTCAAAATGTTACCAAAAGGAAGTGGAAAGAATTACACTCCACTCAAATCCCTAGAGGATTCATCCTCGACATGCGAAGAAATGGAAGACATATCTTTTAGAGTGTCCAAGTTGGAAGATATGATTAAAGAAAATGTGAAAATTGATGACTTATTTAAATTGGAAAAGAAGATGGCTAGTAAAAAGGATCTCAAAGAGATGGATAGAAAAGAAGATATTCAAGACTTGAAGGAATTGATGAAGGGTATAAAAATTAGCCTTATTCCTCATTTATCTACTCAAGAAGAGGATAAGGAGGAAAAAGAGGACTGATTCTATTCACACTTGGAGAAAATTGAAAAACAATTGGAGAGTAGGAAGTTGGAGTCCTCAAAAGTTGATGATTCACTACAAATTCATGGGTTCAAGTCAGGTCCAATCAACTACTTTATCCCTAAGATTTACATGAGAAATTTTGTTGGCAAGGATCCAATCACGTGGATTTTTTAGATGGAGCAATTATTTGATCTACACCAGGTGCCTTGTTAACGCAAAAATTTTCCTAACCTGCTCTACAAGGCCTACACCACCTACATACATCTATTTCCTAACCCATTGTACCCCCACCCCCATATTTTAACCTATGTTTCTCTCGCAAAAGGATAAAGTAATAAAAAAGGCTTTAAAACCCCCCAAAAGAGCCAAAATAACTCACAAAGGAGCTAAAAAGCTCACAAAGGAGGTAAAGCCTCCAAAAGGGAGCTAAAATCCCCAAAAGGGCCTAAAAACCCCAAAAGGAGATTAAAATAAGAGAAAGGGGGCCTAAAACCCTAACCAGGGGCTTAAAACCCTAAAAACTTGAGCAAAACTATAAAAGGAGGTGTGGGGGTCCCCATCACTCATGACTATTTTTCTTCCTATCGTTACTATAGTTGTATGAGTGCCTTGAGAGACCTTTCCTCTCAATCCATTCATCCCATTCACCTCATTTCCCCATTTTCCCATACCTTGGTGTGTTGAGTCAGACTCCTCACCAACCTTGCCTGTGGAGAGGCATCTTCTTAGTTTGGGCATGGTGACCCCTTCCAAAACAGATGTGAGGTATAATGGCTTCCATGTTTTTTACTGTTTAGTTCATAGTTTAGATATTTATGCTTAGTCTATTGCTAACAATTTGTTGCAGGTTTTTGTTTATCCATTGACTCTACCCTTCTGTCCTATAGACGGAAGGTAGGTGCTTCTGCACGTGGACAGGGTTTTTGCCTAGCCACATGCCCACTCTTCGAAAGGTAACTATTGGATACTTACATTTAGAACCTAATCAATTTGTATGGTACAAATGGATTTGTGACCATAAAAAGAACTCTATTATCTGTAGGTCTATATTCACAGAAGAATTGATTGCACGTTATGGGGATATAAATAACAACACCTTGTTTAGCTAGTTGGTAAATCTCAAGCAAAAAGGTCCAATTACCGAGCACATCAAGCAATTTTAGCAGCTAAGTCTCAAAGTGAAGAATATTTCAGAAGATTATTTGTTAGATATATTTATTGGAACCTTGAAAGATAAAATTCAACATGAGGTGTGTCTCTTTGAACCATCATCCCTAGAGAATGCTTCCATTATGACAAGGAAGGTTAAAAGTAAAAATATGGCAATGACTACTAGAAAGGCCTGTTGTTTAGGATATTGCACCCTTGTAACCTAGGGTTTGGGGTTACCAACTTACTACTAACTTGCAGACAATCAGCTTTTTACAGAGAATGGAAAGAGAATAGGAAGAAAATATTGACTTACCCGATTAACGACGGTTGATCCAAGCTTGATATTGTCTTGCTCCACTTCTTTCCAAAGCTTCTAGGGATGCACCTCTCCACCTGCAAAGAGAAAATCCTTCAATTAGTATCTCATGCATATATATATCAGAGGTTAGATGAAAATCATATAGATAATATAATCAAACATATTAATTGAACCAATATACATGAAATAGACACAATACAAGATTGGAAGAAGAATTCTCTTTATTAACAAGCAGTGAATAAGATAAGAATACAACCTAGCTTCTGACACAAGGACTCCTCTGCAACCAAAGGACTCTGAGTTCTGCTGCTCCAAGATTCTGAATATATACCACCATCATAACTTTGCTCTCCAAAATTCATTGATTAGCCCCCACCACAAGGCCTCTATTTATACTTTGGGAAATAGAGTGGTTTCGAAGGTTGGGATGGTTGATATGGTTGGGATATCTATGGATTAGGACCCAACTAATCTCATATAATCTCGATTTATATTTTTAATGTCGAATTAAGGTATACACGGGTATTAATATAGGCAAATTGCATATGATACACGTGTTGCTCAAAGGGAACTTGCGTATGCAAGTATACGCGGGTTGCAATGCAAATACTCACGTATGACACACGATTTTAAATGCATATAGTCACGTATGCAACCCAAAACTCATAATAAAATATATAAGTCTGGTTTGAATATAATGCATCAAAGGTCATGCATTAGAGGAAATATCAATTTAAAATGGGCCTTAAAAAAATAATACAAATTCCATGTCATCATGTATTAGCCAATCAAAATGCTTTAAAATTCAAAAAGGGAGCACCTCTTAAACAATTTTTTAATATAAATTTGGGGATAGGTATCATAAAAAAAACTACTTTTTTGTTCATATTTTCGACATATCTCCTTGTGTTTTTACTCAAATTTCGATCGGGAGAGCTCGTTGGATGCGGAATTAAATTCCGCATCCAACGAGTACCCACTCGGCATAAATTTTGATGAGTCAAGTTAAAATGCCCATTTTGAGTTGAAATTTCCTCTAATGGGTTATAGATATGAACCTAAGGTCTTCGTCAAAATCCAAAGGAACTAGTACAATCCAGGCCATGTGAATAGATGTGTCGAAGTCGAACATGGATAGGACTCAACATATTGTCAATTAATAGGTGATAATTGACAACTGAAGCAAAGGAATTTACCAATGATGAAAGTGAATCCTAGGGTACTATCGTCAAAGCTCTAGGTCTTCGTCTTCAGGAAGTACTAATGAGAAACCATGCTGTGATGAGGAAGGAAATAGATCCTTCAACGAATCACAAGAGTGACTAGGAACTAGATAAAGGAAGGTAGACACAAGTTTATCAGATAGGATAATGATGGAATCAGAATAATAATAGAAAGTAGGGATAAATCCTTGAACAGTGAGCATGACACAGAGGTGAACCAAGGAAACTTTTAACTTTGCAGATAGAACAACTAGACTTATCTGTCATGTAGGAGATATGATCAGATTCCCCAGGCATAAGTAACCGGTGGAGGAGTATGAAACTAGAAGTGATAGTTGAACTAAAATTGTACATTGATACATGAGTATCGAAAAATTCAGAGAGTGCTATGTTCAAGGAGGACATACTGCCACCGACCGTAACCCAAAAAGAAAATTTCGTCCTTATCTTTCCTGTTAAATTTCAACGAGTGCAGGAAAGTCAACTCAGGTTTCTCTTCATTTTTGACAAGCTTGAAGAGAAGAGGGAATAATGCTTGATAATGTTACTTATTCATGGATTTTATGAGCCTGAACTAGTACATGCTCGTGTGGTGTTTTCATGTTTAGAGAGTCTGAAAACTCCAAAGAAGACTCTAGGGGGTCCTTTTTCGCCCAATTTAGTCTCTTGAAGCCGAAAAAGTATAAAACATACATCATAAGAACTCTCTTAACTTACGGAGAAGAAAAGGTGAACCTTTTTCATACTTAGTCAGGGAGGTCCGAAAAAGGTTAAATTACCACCTACCCAATGCTCCTTCAAGAGCAACATATAGATTGAGTTTTACGAATGTGAAGGAAAGAAAGATCACTCGGAAAGATCCATTTGATTACGAGGAATGGGGCTTACAACAATAAACTCGATGTTTTTTTATTGGTGTTTAACAAGCATGACAAAGACATAAAGTACACTCAGAATCTTTTTCATGTTTAGGTCCATAGCACGAAAAAGAGAAAACTAAGCTCATATCGGGTGTTCCTTTTCCGTAAATTTAGTCCCTCAGGTCAGAAAAAGCGATAAACCTATGCCTGAGAATACTCTTCTCAATTCTGTAAAAAAGAGAGTGATCCTTTCTCGTATTAGTCCACATGGTCCGAGAAAGAGATAACCTACCACCAATGTGGATGCCCATTCACATATTCTTAACGAGCCTGAATGGACAAGTTTACTAGGGAGTCAAGTCTATTTTGAGGAGTTAGACCTAGGCCTAAAGAAACTTCATAAGGGAGGGGAGCCTTATAAAAGGGATAGCTTGTAAAAACAGACCAAAATGAGGCTAAAATTGGCGTGAAAAATAGCTAAGAAGGCTCCCCCAAACCTACGATAGATGCGACATGAGAACCAAAAGACACTTGATGTGTTCTATGCTAGGGTACTCATAGAAGGAAATCCCTATCGACAGAATAACAATGGTATAGACAAGGTACTAAATGGTTAGATACCATAGTCCGTGGTCAAAGTAGTGATTCTAGGGTTAAGGTGGATTAGGTATAAATGCAAAAATGCATATAAATGACCAAAATCCTACCCTATATGAGTGAAAAACAACTGTGAGTAACCTTAAACCTATTTCACTAGGAAAACATGACATGGTTAGTTTGGTTTTGATAAAAATTAAAAACTATAGGTTAAAAACCCACTTATTTGAAATTATTTCTATAAATAGTGCAAAAATAGAAATCAAAATCATCATTTCACATTTTTACCCAATATAGACAAGTTTGACCTCTTCCTTCAATTGCTCGGTGTGGACAAACTAGTGGATGATTTTCAAATCCACAAGTGTCAGGCAAATCAGCTCTTCATGCTCTTTCATTTCATCCAAACAAATTTTTAATTTTATGTAAAATTTTGATGTTTTAAGCCGGTTTTAGGGAGGTCACTCTGTATACATGGGTATGCAATGTAGATAGTCATGTACACATGTTTTATACGCGACTTACTCGAAAGAAACCCGCGTATGATACGCGACATGCCCAAAGGACAGTCGCGTATACTACACGACATAGGAAAAGGATATTTAGGGCCAAAATCAAAGTTTTTTGAATGATGTTAATGTTTGAAAATGGCTTTATGAACAGGCTAAAACATGGTATTAGAGCGGAGGGAGAGGGAACATGAAACCATGGACCAAGATGCACTTCAAAGTGCCCCCACGGTGCATGCATTACGGTGGAGTGGGTTGCTAAAGTTCTTTTGTACCTCACCTATGCGATCTAATGTCCATTTAATGGATTTTTTGATCAACTACTGGGATCATGATCTAGGTGCATTTGACCTACAAGGTGAGATTTTAGAAATTGCACTAGAAGAAATCTATTTTATATCGGGTTTGTCACGATGGGGAGCTCCTGCCAACTTGGAAGGTATCGCCAGGGGCAGTGACCTTCTAAGTGTTTAGAACTACATTGACACTTATTGTGCGCCTAACACTCAAAAAAGGGGAACTTGCATACCTATTCCACATATCCGTAGCTTTCCATTACAGGTGTTGGTAAGCACAATAGTAAGGGTTGCAGGATCATCATCACTTCATATTGCAACTCGAAACCGAATGAGAATTGCGGTGGAATGTCTACAAGGGGATTTATTTGACTGGTGTTCAGGAGTAATCCTTATAATGAAGAAGCAACTCTTTGACTGCAAGAGAGGTCGACAGAAGAAATTCGGTTATTCTAGCATATTAGTGGCCTTTTTCTTTGAGAGAGTGGCTGGTCTGAGTCCTGTAGTTCCTCTACCAGTTTTTTCTCTCCATTAGCATAGACTGAGTAGGTGGGGAGAAATCTTCCTCCGCCAGGGCGGCGGTGGATCGGTTCAGAATGTTTATGATGATGACTTCTACCTATGGTGGGAGCGACAACTACTAGCATTGGAGCAGTTTCCATATGTTGGGATGGATTTCCGGGGTGACAATGACCTTGTCCTTCCTCCTAGAGGAGCATTGGGAGCGTCAAGTATTTTTGTTTTTCAAGTTTTTAATATTTTTATGAATTTTTAATCATTAAGACATATACATATGTATACAAGTTTTTAATCCTGTAAATGTTTAAAATGCAGATATTGGATCAGTCCTCCCTGTTGGGCATCCTCGTATGTATGTGCGACCAGTGGCAGGAGAGGATCATGGTTTGATTAGGGTTCTTGAGGGGAAGCTGGCTAGGCTTACCCAAAGAGTCCCTAGTTTATGTATTGAGTAGATCCCTGCCATTATGCAGGAACTAGTGGTTGGTATCCCACCTATCTGGATACGCCTTATGAGAAGGGTAGCCAGAGCAGTGCTTGTTTACATAGATGCCGCCGAGGTTGCTGTAGTTGAACAAGCTGAAGAATCCCGAGATCAGGATGACCAGGATGAGTAGGGTGACCAGGGCAGTCAGGATGACCAGGGTGGTCAGGACGACCAGGGTGGTCAATATTAGACCTAGGGGCATTTTATGGATTGCGATCCATTTTTTGTATATTATACAATTATGACTAGATCTGAGGATCAAGAACTCGACCTATATTTACAGATATTTACATATATATATATATATATATATANGCATCAGTTAATGAATTTTGATTTCTTGGAATATGATTAAATGTAATCAAATCAAAATTTCTTTCCAATAAACTAACTTGCATAAACTGACGTAATAAAATAAGGTTCCACACTTGATAAGCTCGATTGAGCTGGGAAACCACCAGTTGAGAGTCAAGTCTAACTTCCAGCTGGGTGATGACACATGACAAGGAATCCCATAAAATCTCAATGAAAATCTTGTATTTAGCCACATTATTTGTAGTAGGACCTAGGCAAGCGCCTCCAGAGGAAACTAGCTGTCTTGAGGGTGAGTAAATAACCCATGCGGCTGAAGCCAGGTTGCAAGTGTGACGACTAGCTCCATCTGCAAAACCTGTGAACCATTCGGAAGACACATGTAACAACCAACAGATGATATAAGAGCAAAAACCGGTGAACAGTTGTACATAAAGTTATATACAATAAAATTACAATAAAAAGTGCTAGGCCTAAGCATAGTACTTCTTCAAGTAGAGCCCATTTCTAGGCTCGGGCATCTTATTCCCCTCGAAATTAGTTAATTCATATGCACCTTTCTTCATAAATTTTGACACGACATAGGGTCATAACCACATAGACCTGAATTTCCCTGCCCCCAGGGGTTCTTTATCCTGGTCCTAGAGCAAGACAAGTTCCCCTTCAGAAAAAATCCTAGGTTTGACCGATTTATCGTATTGATTTTTCGCCCTATTTTTATGAGTCTCGTTTGCAGTCAGCGCATCCCTACGCTGCTCATCTAGATGTTCTAAATGTAACAAACGTTCTTCTAGCTCAGTCGTATCAGGTAACACATGAATGGCAATTTTTAAGGACGGGATTTCGCATTCAACTAGGGTTACTGCTTCCACCTCGTGAACGAGTTGGAAAGGAGAAAACCATGTGGCAGTTTTCACATTGGTTTGATAAGGCCAAAGCACAGGATATGACATGATGTGCCAATTTGACTGAGATGCATTAATGGGATGCTTGAGAATAGTCTTCAAGGTCTTATTTACTGCCTCAACTTGACTATTCGCTTGTGGGTAGAAATAATATGAATACTCTTATTTAAACCCTAGCATAGTGGTCAATTCAGTCATCATGCTATTTTGGAAATGACTGCCATGGTCAGTGATAATCTATTTAGGAATACTGAAACGTGCGATAGTTTGGTAGAAAATGAAAAAAATTGTAGTTTCCCCATCAGCCTTATAGGTGGGCATTGCCTCTTCCCACTTGGTGAAGTACTCTACAACGACAATGATGTATTTGTGCCCCCCGATTGAAACAGGGTTGCACATAACATAATCTATCCCCAACTTGGTGAAGGGACCCACTGAGATGACAGGAAATAATGGAGCAGGATGTGATCGCATCTTTCTGGTGTAAAGCTGACAAGGATGACAACGCTTCACGATTTCTACAGAATCTTTAAAGATCGTGGGCCAGAAATAACCGGCACGTAAGATCTTCTGGGCCGTTGCTAACCTAGATAAATGACCCCCACACGCTCCACTATGGGAATCATGTAGGACAATCTCAGCCTCTTTGTGGGTAGTACATCGACGCAAAACAGAGTCTACCCCTCTACGATATAAAGTATCTCCAATAATGAGGTAGTTTTTTGCATGTAAGCGTAATTTGCACCGTTCTTCCCACGAAAAGGTTGCAGGGCACTTCAGAGTCTGGAGATAGACAAGTATATCTCCATACCAATGGTCATAGGTGGAAATTAAAAAGATGTGATCATCTGGGAATGAGTCTTCTTCAATGGCTACATCTTCCTTAACAGGAAATTCTACAATTAGCTTTGCAAAAACTAAGGATTTTTTGGATTTGGAGGATTGGAAATCTAAGTCAAACTCCTGGAGAATGACTATCCATTTGTTGAATTTTCCTCCAACTATCCGTCGGGACAAAACATACTGGAAATGATTAACATCCTCCAATATTGTCGTAGTCCTCAGTAAGATGTAGTGATGCAACCTCTGAACATCATACATAACTACTAATGCCAACTTTTCAACGTGGTAATACCTAAGTTCAGGGCCATCTAAAGCACAGCTAAGATAGTAGACAACATGCTCTTGGAGCTTATCATCCTCCTGGACTAGTACTACCCCTATGGTAGACTCGGATGTGGGCAGATACAATATAAAATCTCGAGAGTAATCTAGCGGACGTAATAAAGGTGCGAAGAACAAAGCTTTCTTTAATGCCTTGAACACAAGTTTTCGGTTTCATCCCATACAAATGGGGTGTCCTGCTTCAACAGGCGCATGAAACCTTTAGTGATCTTGTCATAATTCATGATAAAACGTCGGAGAAAGTTGGACTTCCCTTGCAGGCTTTGAAGCTGCCTGATGGAATGAGGAGGAGGCAGATTTACTATGGCCTCGACTTTCAAAGGATGCACCTAAATACCTGTGTTGGAAACAATGAACCCAAGAATCCTACCTGACTCGACATAGAAAACACTTTTGTGAGGATTGAAACATATAATTTTATAATGTCTGCATCTTTCAAAAATTAAATGCAAGTGATATGGGTTATCAATCCTCTTTCGGGAATGTGTTGGCAGATCATCTAGGTAGGGTTCGACAATAGACTTAATATAATGAAAGGAAAAATTATTTTCCTGCTGAAAGGTGGCCCCTACATTTTTCAATCCAAAAGGAATTTTCTTGTATGCAAATGTACCCCAACGACAAATCAAAGTTGTTTTGTGTTGGTCTTCTGGTTTGATTTGAATCTGATTATACTCGGAGAAACCATCCATAAACGAAAATACTTCACTCGCTGCATAAGCATCAATGATTTGATTTATGAATGGTGTGGGGTATTTATCCTTAGGACAATATTTGTTTAAATAGTGAAATTCAGTACAGACACGTATCGTCCCTTGCTTTTTGTCGACATGAACAGCGTTGAATACCCATTCTGTCAAAGCTAGCCTTAACAGTTGCCGCTTTACGTGGATTGACAAGTTTAAGTTTTTGTTGAACTGGTTTGGAATCGGGATAGGTTCGGATTTCATGTTCGACTATCGATGGATCTATGCTTGGAATCTCCTCATATGACCAGGAAAACACGTCGTGGAATTCCTTAAATAAGGCTGTATAGATAGCAATCTCCTCCGGAGAGCAGTTTGCATCGATATACACATTTTCCACAATTTTTGGGTTTGCATAGATGTTGATAGGAATAGTAACGGAAATGTTTTCCTTATTCCACTTGGAAAATATTCCCTCCCTTGGTAAGGAATTGATTGGTATATCAACATCGCATACTAGTCTCATATGGAACTCCTAATTTTCAATCCTACTTAATTATGGGAGAAAGTAGGATCAATGATGAAGATATTCGCAGATATTATCTCGTCCACACATAGCTTCCAAAATGGCTTCGTCCAATGTCAAAACCATGTCTAAGCAGTCTTCCGTATGCAAAGAGTTCTCTGCCCATGACGGAAGATAGGCTTCTTCTAGCTCCTCTGAGACTGTGAGAGGAGACAAAATGGGATCAACAGCGGTATGAATGATAGCTTGATAAGCTATTTCTGCTGCTGATAAGGGAACTTCAGGTTCATGACGGGAAGGAAGAACCCAAGGGTCCATTCTATCGACAACCGTTGCAATAGAATTCCCTACAATAGTAGAACCTAAGTAATTAATCGGAGCTGGAAAATTGAATGTGCCCATCAATGATGAATACATTCTAGCCCCTAAGCTCTCTAAAGCAGGTTTAACCTGATCAACCAATGGCATAGTGGACTCATTAGTTTCCATGCGGCCCTTTCAAGTAAAACTGAGTTGGTCTACTGAAACCAACTTCCCTTCGTGTGGAAACACTACTACTCGAAGAACGACCGATGCAATGGAGGACATGGAATAAGTCCAACTCCTCCCCAGGAGCAAGTTATAATCCAAAGGCACATCAATCACCTTGACCTCAATAGACACTGCCTTCCCTGCCAACTTTATCTTGAAAGCTGGTAGGATACCATGTGGATGAAATGACCTTCCGTCAAAAGCAGTAAGTAGGGTGTTCGATGGAACTATCTTCGGAGATCCAAGAGCCTTCCAACAAGACAAGGACATAACACATGTAGAAGTGCCCTCGTTGACAACTTCCCTTCCAATGGTTTTTCCACGATGGATGACATCTATCGATAAGGCCACATGATACGGCAGGCGAATTTTGACATTAGAAAAATTAAATTTCGCCATGAGGCTCGATGAATCCATACTACCTAAGGCATCCAAGAGTGCATCTCACTGGGCGGGACAACTCTGTAACATCTCTAAAGCCGACATCGCGCAAGGGGCCGTTTGGGATAAATATTCAACTACAGATTAAATGGCTGTAGCCCTAGCATTAGGATTGTGCAATGTTTTCTTGAAGACACCTTTTGGTATCTTGGGCATAGTTTCGGCAGGTTTTTCAATTGTGAGAGGGTTAGAAATTTCACCTATAGACTTACCCTTCTCTGAAGCCTCTATCTCATAGTTCTTGTTCCTAGTCTGGAGTAATGTCTGGGATCGAACCATGTTGATATAATTTGGGTTAGGGGAATTTGGAGTGCCCCCTGCTACATTAGAAGCTAAAACAACTTCTGAGCTTGGTCCATAAGGGGACATTGATGGGTTAGGTGATCTTCCTGGCACAACTTACATGGAAATTTCACCTTCTTCTTCTCTTTTTTTCCCCCATCCGCATTGTTTGTGGGTTTTGGCTTGTTTTGGTTTCCCTTACCTTTCTTCCCCTTTTTATTTTTCCCACTGGGCTGCTGATTGCCCTTTTGGGAGGATTGCGCAAAAACATTTGCATTTTGGGGTGAGGGGGCAACCTTTACTGCCTCCGCTGAAGAGTGTTTAACAGACAACTCATGGAGTTGTTTAGCCAAAGACTCCACAGTGGGATATTTCACTAGACCAACCACACCATCAGCATGGGGTCCGGGATTAGGTTTTTCGACACTATGTGTTGGCCTCGGTGCATCATGAATGATTTCATATAGAATCCCAGACTAAGAATATATCAAATCTAACTGTTGGGCCCTGAGGATAGCCTCTTCCTCATTAGTTAATCCCGAAGTGGACACATCCTTAGATATATACGACAATAAGGACTTAAGGAACCATTCTAGTAAAAACTCGGGAGGGATAATGGCCTTAATGAGCCTCTTTCGCCTTCTCCACTCTTGGATGTGATCCAAAATATGAGTGGCTTTGTCCTGCTGAAAGGTGGAGAATAAGTCTATCCTGGCATCATACTGGATAGGAAGTTGGAAATTGTTAAGGAACACATTGGATAAGTCCCAAAAACTACCAAACACAACAGAGGGCAGTTCAATGTACCACTTTGTTGCGGCACTAGTAAGAGTTCTTTGGAACAATATCAACAAAACGATGTCATCGTTCAGTGAGTTAGAGGAGCACCACAAGTGAAAGGTGGTGATATGAGCCCTTGGGTCTTCACCAACATTGCCTTCGAATTTTGGGATATCCGAGGGTAGCTTGGTAGGAAAAGGTGGCCATGAGGCATCATGTCTCACCGGGTCATTCATTAGCTTGGAAAAATCTGGAAAATTCAATGTTACCAGGAAAGGAAGCTCGGGCCTAACTGGAGCATAAAAATTACCAGCTTGGCAAGTATAAGGACTTGCCACCTAGTTCCCAAATGTGAAGGTGGGGTTGCCCCCAACTACTGGTTGTGAAGTAGTCGGGCCACTTTGGAAAGGATTCCACTCATAAACCAGTGGATTGTTCATATGTAGTGCAGTATATGAGGTTAGGGTTGCCCCAGTTGAGACTGGAGTTTGGAAAACAGGAGCAGGTATCCCTCCGCTAAAAAGTGATAAAGGAGAGCTCGTGAAAGGAGCCGAAACTAGCATTTGGAAACCTTGAAAATAAGGGTTAGTGTTTCCAAACTACACCCCTACATATGCAGGTGTTGGACCTACGTATGGAGTGGATGGGGGAATGTGCCCCCCATTCCAAGGAAAACCTTGGACAAATGAAGAGGATCCGATAGGACCACTCTGAGTAGTGTGTGCAAAAGAAGTTGAAGCAGAAGGTACACTAGGGATCCTAGTGACCACCCCACCAAAAGTTTCTACTACATTTGTTGAAGCATGTGGTTGAAACACCCGACTAGCTGGAGTTAAAGGAAAAGTAGGTATATTTGTTCTAGGGGAACCAACCGGGGGAGGTGGCACTCCTTCAGCCAAAGTATCTGAGGTAGAGGTAGAAGGAATTTCTCCTGCACTAGACATTAGTCTGCCCATAAGAACACCAATCACAGGTGAATTGAAAGGACGAACCTGTATGATCAATGGATCGTTTAGGTTAGTAAGAGGTGAATTAAAGTTTCTCTCAAACTCATCAGCCTGCAAGTCTGCTATCTCTACTGTGGTTGTATCAACCTGGTTGTTCCTAAGTTCTGGTTCACCCGGAACTTCACTAATCCCTACCGGTTCGAAAGAACTATCTATGTCTAATATCCGCCTTTGAGGGGGCGGCGGAGGTTCCACTGTAACAAGCGGAGGAAGTTTTTGCAACCTTCTTGACCTTCTGAGAGGTAGGTCCTCCACGATTGAAAATTTGACTCTTCACACCCTAAGGCTGGCTAAACACAAACAAACCATAGAACAATCACTACAAAATTTCCTAAAGTCACAACAAACACAAGGGGTATAAGATATGCTTTCCAGAAGAAAGTTGAGAGCCAATTACTTGGCGTCCTTGAAGATGTTCTTAGGCACAAGCGAAGGAATCACCCACCTCCCTCCCACACTTTCTACAAGGGTTACCTTCCAAGCCCGTCCAAGGTAAACCAAAAATAGCCTTCCGATGTACCTATGTATGAACCCAAGATGTCAGAGAGGATAAAGGATACCTCAACTATATTGACAGTCTCGGGGGACAGTCGCAAGCCTGGTTCATACACATGGGCACGGTAGAAAATCCCGAAACCCTGTCTAAGATAGAATCCCCAGATGTGCAAAAACCTTGGTCGACGCTTTGACAAGGAATCAGAGGGTTATCTCCTCATTCCAAGCCTCCACGTGGCCTTGTGCTTAAGTCCTGTTTGAGAGGAGCTTCCCAGATACAATCAACATAGAAAAGGGTTTACTTATTGATTGGACAACTATGTCTGAATTTAAACACTTTTGGAGAGTTTAAACTTCCTATTCCACAAGTCTAGCCTAAGCTAGTTGGTGTATGACCCTATAAAATAAAACTTACTAATAAATTTTAAATTATATCGTTCATTTTAAGGGTTGTTCTTAGTCAGAAGGTAAATGGCGTGAAGGACTGTGATATTATAGACTCGATAAGAAAAAACAAAAATGATGTATAAAGCAAATTGCAACTACGTAAACCAAATTTCTTTTCTTTTTTTGTGAATGTAAGCTAATGAAATTGAAACTAAGTGTAAGAAAAACTAAGACTTATTTTTATAATTTTTGAAATTTTATTTGAAAATATTGAAAAGAAAACTACTAAGTGCAACTAAATGCAAAAGCATAAAATGTTTTTCTTCACTTTTTCAAATTCTTCAAATTCTTCAAAAACTATAATGCACCTAAATGCAAATTTTTGAGCGATTTTGAATAATCACAACATGTAAAAAGAAAAATGAAGTATAGAGGACCCACAATAACCAACTTCAACCAAACAAGAAGAAAACTTGGTGAAAAACCTGACTTGGAAAAAAAACTAATGAATAAAATCCACTAGATTTACTAAAGAAGAAGTGGCAAACTGATACTACACACATCAACACAGAGTATAAGGTATCTAAATCCCTGATCACTGACTCAGACACACAGCACTAGACTCATAGACCAAGCAGGAGGGTCAACTTCAAGTCACTAAATGAAAGAAGATTCAAACAAAAAAACTCAAAGGATTAATTACAAGCAAAAAGTATGGCATACAAGACTTTGGACTTACAGAATCATGCCAACAACAGAAGATCCCTGAGCAGAAAAAATCAAACAAGACAGGGACAAGCAAACCCTAACAAAATTTTTATGCTGCTACAGGATATACATGACCGTCTTATAGAGAAACCCGCGTACCATACATGACTGTCTTATAGAGCAACCCGCTTATACAAGTTGCTATACGCTACTGTGTATAACAACAACCCGCGTAAACAACAAAAAAAATTTCAAAGAAAAAAAAGTAAAGGTCTCTGGACACACTATACTGCAAGTCAAAGTAAAGATGAAAAGACCACACTCAAAATCAGAGCAAAGAATTGTAAAGCACCTACAAGACAAACCCACAACAGGCTAGACTCCCCAGCGGAGTCACCAGTTCTATTATTTAGGATATTGCACCCTTGTAACCTAGGGTTTGGGGTTACCAAATTACTACGAACTTGCAGACAATCAACTTTTTATAGAGAATGGAAAGAGAATAGGAAGAAAATATTGACTTGCCCGATTAATGACGGTTGATCCAGGCTTGATCTTCTCTCACTCCACTTCTTTCCAAAGCTTCTAGGGATGCACCTCTCCACCAGCAAAAAGAAAATCCTTCAAGTAATATCTCATGCATATATATATATATATATCAAAGGTTAGATGAAAATCATATAGATAATATAATCAAACATATTCATTAAACCAATATACATGAAATAGACACAATACAAGATTAGAAGAAGAATTCTCTTTATTAACAAGCCATGAATAAGATAAGAATACAACCCAGCTTCTGACACAAGGACTCCTCTGCAATCAAAGGAATATGAGTTCTGCTGCTCCAAGATTATGAAGATATACCACCAGCATAAATTTTCTCTACAAAATTGATTGATTAGCCCCCACCCTAAGGCCTCTATTTAGGCCTCTATTTATACTTTGGGAAATAGAGTGGTTTTGAAGGTTGGGATGGTTGAGATGGTTGGGATAGTTATGGATTAGGACCCAACTAATCTCATCTAATCTCGATTTATATTTTTTAATGTCGAATTAAGGTATATGCAGGTATTAATATAGGCAACTCGTGTATGATAGGCGTGTTGCTCAAAGGGAAATCACGTATGCAAGTATACGCGGGTTGCAATGCAAATACTCGTGTATGACACTCGAGTTGCAATGCATATAGTCGCGTATGCAACCCAAAACTCATAATAAAATATATAAGGCTGGTTTGAATATAATGCATCAAAGGTCATGCCCATCTATAGTGTTTTGGCCACTTCAATCCAAATTTGTCCTTTTGTGTACCAACATGAGGAATGTCGGCATTCGGATGGAGAAGTGCCATTTTGGCTGATAACAAGGCCTTCTCCAACGCATACATAGAAAATAATGGTCCTTCTTCTAAACCACGACAAATGTTAACACTCAAAAGACTAGATGAAAGAAGAGAAAAATGATTATGATATAATTGTGACAGCAAGTATAGTAAGGGACATAAGTGCGATGAGAAGAAATTATTCTACATAGATTGTGAAGAGGAAGAACCAAAAGAAGAGGAAGCATCTCAAGAAGAGAATAATTTAGAAGAAATATAAGAGGATACTCGAAGAAATTACTCCCACCATATCTTGTCATGCATTGGCTAGAATTGGTTGTCCTCAAACTCTCAAGATTCAAGGATATATCAAAAAGAAGAAGGTAATAGCGCTAATTGATTCCAGTAGTACTCATAATTTTATTCACTGTAAATTATCCAAAGTTCTTAATTGCTTTGTATATCTAGCACCATTGTTTCAAGTTATGATTGCAGATGGAGGAACTATAAATTGCTTAGGAAAATTCCATAATATCAATCTTGCTATGGGGCAATATGTATTGAATAGTCCAATGATTTTTATCCCAATGGGTGGGGTTGATGTTGTATTAGGTGTCCAATGGTTACAATAATTGGGAACGATGGATTTTAATTTTCAAAAAAATTTCATGAAATTTTCATGGGAAGGAAAAATATATGAGTTAAATGGAATCACAAGAAAACCAAGCAAGGTGATAGCTCTAATGGTATGAAAAAGTTGTTGAAAAAGGGACATCAAGGTGTAGTTGAACAATTATGCTCATTAGATGTTCAAACCTCAAAGTTACCTATCTCCCCATATCTACAAAGGCTCATTAAATAATAATCATTTCAAGGTATTTGAAGATATTCATAAAGGTCTTCCATCTATTCGAGACTTTGATCATGCTATCCACTTAATTCTAGGAAGTGCTCCTCCTAACATTAGTCCTTACAGATATCCCTAAATCCAGAAGAGCGAAATTGAGTGTATAGTTTCTGATATGTCAGAGGCTGGCATAATTAATCCTAGACAAAGTTCTTACTTTGCACTAGTGGTAATGGTACCCAATCTAGATGGATCATGGCATATGTGTCCTGATTATAGAGAGCTCAACAAGATCACCTTTAAAGATAGTTTTCCCATTTCTGTCATTAATGAGTTGTTAGACTAATTACATGGAGTGGTTGTCTTCACAAAGTTGGATCTTTGTTTCAGGTATCATAATATTCAAATGAAGGATGAAGGCATCCCCAAAACATAATTCATAACTCATGAAGGTCATCATAAATTTTTTGGTCATTCCATTTGGTCTCATAAATGCACCTTCTACATTTCAAGGTTTGATGAATTTTATTTTCAATCCTTTCCTTAGAAAATATGTGCATGTATTCTTTGATGATATACTAATATATAGCAAGTCTTGGGAATAACATCTTCAAGATGTTGACAGGGCACTACAACTACTAAAGGACAAAGAATTTTATGCAAAACCCTCAAAATGTTTCTTTGGGATAAAGGATGTAGAGTATTTGGGTCATATTGTATCTCATGAAGGTGTCAAGATAGACCCTAACAAAATTAAATCCATGAGGACTGGCCGATTCCAAAGACCCTAAAGAATCTTCGAGGATTATTAGGTCTGACAAGGTACTACCGAAATTTTGTTTCGAACTATGGAAGAATAATAGCTCCTCTAACAACATTACTGAAGAAAGATGCATTTTTTTGGAATCTAGAGGCAACTCAAGATTTTCAACAACTCAAAGAGGAAATGTGTAAAGCTCCTTTTTTGGTGATGTCAGACTTCATAAAAACCTTTATTGTGGAATGAGATACTTCAGTAAATGGAATTGGAGTTGCACTAATTCAAGATGGACACCCTCTTACCTTCACAAGTCATCCAAACAAGGGAAAGAACTTATTAAAAGCCCATTTATGAGAAGGAAATGTTGGAAATACTACATGCCTTGAAGCAATGGTGCCCCTACCTTATGGGGATACATTTTAAGGTTAAAAATGATCATGATAGCCTTAAATACTTCTTGGAACAAAAGCTATCTTCACAAGAGAAACAAAAATGGGTGACAAAGATGTTGGGATATTACTTTGAAATTATCTACAAAAAGGGGAAGAAAAATGTTGTCGCAGATGCACTCTCCATGAAAGATGAAGATGTTGAAGCATTACTCTATTCTATCTCGATCATCCAATCAGATTGGATAGTTGAAGGAAGGGAGGAATGAAAAAATGATGAAGAAATATGGACATTCATTCAAAAGATGCAGCGAGATCCCAGTGCCTCTAATAAATTTAGGTGGAAAGATGAATTTTTATGGTACAAGGATCACCTGTATATTGGTAAGAGTTCCTAGCTCAAGCAAAAGGTACTTTTTGGATTCCACTCCTCACCTATAGGAGGGCACTCAGGTTTCATAAAAACCTATTACAGGGTAAAGAAATAATTCTTTTAGGATGGTCTTAAAACTAATGTTAAAATATTTGTGACAAAATGTTTGGTTTTCCAATGAAATGAAGTGGAAACAATTAAGACCCCAGGTATCCTACAACCACTTTCCATTCCAATCCAAAGGTGTACATAGGTCTCTATTGATTTATCACAGGTTTACCAAAATTAGAAGGAAAGAGTGTCATCATTGTAGTTGTTGATAGAGTTACTAAATATGCACACTACTATGCACTATCTCACCCCTTCAAAGCAAGCACGATTGCCAATTATTTTATGGAGATAGTCCAAAAACTACATGGTACTCCAAATATTATAGTAAGTGACAGGGATCCCATTTTCAATGGCAAATTTTGGACTGAATTATTTTCTTGTTCGTGTACTCAACTGGATCATAGCTCATCTTATCATCCTCAATCTGATGGACAAACAAAGATTGTAAACAAATGTTTGGAAGGGTAGGAAGGGTATCTTCAATGTTTTGCAGTTCATAAACAAACACAATGGGTTAAATGGTTACCCTTGGCAGAATGGTGGTATAACACTTCCTTCCATACATCATAAAAATGACCCCATTAATTGCACTTTATGGCTATCATCCACCATCCATCACATATTCAGTAAGAGACTCCTCTAAGGTTCAAGTAGTGGAAGACCACATGAAGCATCAAAAACAAGTTCTTCAACTCTTAAAGGACAACCTGAATCTAGCACAAAATTGAATGAAACAACAAGCAGATCAATAAAGTAGTGAACGAAGCTTTAATGTGGGGGATTGGGTCTTTTTAATACTACAACCATACAAACAGATGTCCCTGAAGAACACCAAGAAGGATAATAAATTATCACCAAAATACTATTGTTCCTACAAGGTGCTACAAAAGATCAGTAGTATGGCCTACAAATTGGAACTACCTGCATCTTCACAAGTCCATCCAGTTTTCCATGTTTCTTGTTTGAAGAAGGTAATTGGTGACAACCTATCAGTTTAAACGATATTACTAGAACTTGAAAATGATGGAAAAATAATCTTGGAGCATGAAGAAATCACTGAAATAAGAACTAGACAGCTTCAAAATCGATTAATTCCAGAGTATCTAATTAAATGGAAGAACTTACCTACGGAAGATTCAACATGGGAAGATGAGTCCTTTATATAGAAGCATCCATAACTAATTCAGCGTTGAGGACACTACTTTTTGAAGGGGAGGGGCATGTTAAGCCCTTAATGATGGCACATTACCCCATATAGTGTAGCGCAGTACCCCCTATATTGTGGTGCTTTACATACATTTATGTCAGCTTGGGTCTATTAGTGGGTCTATTAGTTGTTATTGTACACCTTTGTCTCCTATATATAGGAAGGAGATATTCTCATTTCAGTCATCATTGGATATTGCCTTGTCTTGGGTACACAAGTAAATTTTGTAAGGAGATTCCTCCCTTGAAGAGGATTGTTGTTTTTCTCTGTTATTCATTATTAAGGCATGGACTACTCTCTACTAGTCTATTTTTGTTATTTTTATGTTATTTACGGGACTTGGTTGCATACAAATTAATCAACTGGCGTTAATTCCTCGTTGGTAATATTTTTTTTATAAGAGTAATCACATCAAATTTAATAACTTACTAATTTTCCCATGAACCTTTCTGCATTTTGTATTTCAAGCAATGCGAAATGTGAGATTCAATCCTACTCCCAATTCTCTTTATTGCCAATTTCTCCATATATGCTTTACATAGTCGCATATCTGTTCCACCCACAAGATAAGCGACCTAGATTTCAATGGAGTTTAAAACAAATCCCAAGCATCCGATCTCCAAATATTCAATCTAGTGACTGGTGGGATTTTAGAACAATGTTGATCATCCTATTAGTCAATATTTCATCTAACGATCAAGGATCCAATGGAGTTTTAGTAAAATTCTGACCATGTGGAGTTTTTAAAAAGGGGGGATAGGATAAAACGTTAAATCTTGTGATGGTTAAGAATCAATATTGAGGGAAAATCAAGGGTTGGTGGAGCTTCTCAATGCCATAGGAATTCTATTAGTGTAAAAGTTGTGCGGCAACCCACAACTCCTCAAGATCTCAAATAAAGTTTTAGTAAGCTCCATGGGATCCTTTTAAAGTGAGTCAAGGACTACTATCTGGTTTATTCATAGCTAATCTTGAGTTTCTATGTGGTTAAATTGAAAATCTTAAAGCTCATTAATATAATAATTTTTTCGAGATTTCATTTTTGTGGGTAAGTGAAGAACTCTACAAGGCATGGCTATGAAAAAAAGTTAAGGGTACACCATGAAGTGGAGAAAGATACACCATTACACTCTTCAGATGTAAATGCAGCTTGGTCAACCAAGTCATGGCTCAAGAATGAGACCACTTTGACTTCAATGGTTCCAAATAAATATCCACTTTAGCTACTATTTCATTTACCCCACCCATAATCACCCTAATTATATATAGAAAGAAGAAATAACTAGGTATTAAGTAATAAGACACATATCTTGTCGAGAAATATTTGCAAACAATTAGGCGTTCAAGCTTTACTCCCTAATGGAATTATGTGATTTTTTTATGGAGTTTAGGCAAGTTGGAAGAGGAGGTAGGTGGGGTTACATGGTGGTTTAAATGAAGAGAGTTAGTCAATGCACTGTCTCGAGGCATGCATTTTCAGGAATGTCAAGTTAAAGTTATCGGATTTGCACAATGAATCCTTGTGTAAATACCAAGTGTAAATCCAATGAGAAAAAAGACGAATTTGCTACAAAAGCTTAGAATCCTCTTACCTAACAAAATTTAGGGTCGCTGATGAAAGTCCTTGAAAGAAAAGGTTGGTCTCCTCCTTATAGGGAACGCTTCTCCTCCTTCGCCGACCTACTTCTTTGTGGGTTCAAAAGTTTTTCCTTGGACAAGAAGATGCAAGGTCATAGGTTGGGTGGGGGGTCCAATGTTCTGCTATTTGCAGTAGGGTTCAATAGTGGGCATGGGAACAAGGTTTGTTTTGGTTTTTTAATTTTTAATTTTTTATATGGGCATCGACATGGGCATGTAAGCAAGGTTTTGATTTGGTTTTTGAATTAAGTTTTGTTTTGTTTTATAGTATAATATTATATCATATGTATTTGTTTACCTTTTCTTAAGGAGAACATGTAACCTAGTTATTATATGTATATATAAAATTATAAGATAATATAATACTATGTATATAATATGTAATATATTATGTTTAGAATATATGTAATATAATTTCCTAAAACACCTTAATATTTGATTAGTATAACCTTGAACACGTAATGCCCCATAAATATAATGACTTATCTCCACACACTTAGTCCCTAGCCATTATTATCTTAATGGCACTATGCCTTAAATTGCATTGACCTCTCTACCCATTACATATCACATTCCCCACACATAAAAACCTTAGCATTACAATCGACCCCTAAAATACCCTAACCCCTGACAATATAACCTTGCAATGACCCCCAACACACTAATTCATGTCCAAATTAACACATGTCCCTTGTTTATTATACACCTATGCATTCTACACAACAATACACACTAACCTCTCTAACCCTTTACACAACATACCCATTAACCCTCTAAACCCTGAATATGATAGTCGACTCCTAAAAAAACCCTAACCACTAACAAGTATGACCTTAGACACACATGGCCACATAACCATAATGACCCCCCCCAAAAATAACACCCATCCACACATTTTATCCCTACCAATTATTGCCCCAAACACAATGTGACCCAATGATGTCTAACCCTACTAGCCCCTTACGCACTACACCTTATAAAACCCTAGGACACTTGACATGACAATTGACCCCTAAAAGGCCTTATCTCCTAACCGGTATGACCCTAGACACATGTTTTCCTAGAAATTTATAAGCATCTCTCTACACACTTGGATCCTCCGTACTCATTTCCATCTTGAACACACGTACCGCTATTCCTCAATGCACACTAACTCCTATAATCCCTTACACACTATACATCATATCCCATAGGACCCATGACATGGAAATCAACCTCTTAAACACTATAATCCCTTACTATTACACATCGAAACACACATTACCCCATAATTGTAATTACCCTCTAACTCAGTAATTTCCCTTCACACACTTAGCCCCTACACATTATGGACACACTACAATCAAATGCACAGTAACCCTCTCACCCCTTACAAATTACACCCCTTGACCCTTAAGAACTTTTATGACCTCTCAAACAAGTATATGGTATTTCACACTAGTCAAAATATTTGTCATGCTTGGAATGAAATTGCATCATAAGACGAACTGTGAATGACTTGCATCATACCTACAACGGACATCAAGGCACCGAGGGAAAAAATTTCATAATTATCATAATTTTGAAGTAATTTCCCACGATACGATCGATTCTATCCTTATCATGGTAATATTTCGTCGAATATTGACCCCACATATAGTAGTAAGACTTGTGCCTTAATCATCGTTACATGTCACATGGAGAGGGAGGTTGAAATTATCATAACTCTTTTCTATCTTTTTGGAGATAGAATGCAATGACGAGAAGCCAGATTCTCCTTTTACGTTAAGCTTGGATTGGATGAAAGAGGAGGAGTTTAATGATATTTTTCATTGTTAGTAGAATAGTTTTGATCTCGATTCTTCTTTGTCGCCTCACTAGTAGTTTACTATGGATCTCAACACTATTAAAGAGGTTCTTCTGAGGTGGTTGATAGAAAATAGGAGGAAGCGTACTCAATGTCAACTAAGAAAAAATAATCACTTTATTAGGAAAAATAATTTATCTATAATACGCAATCTTTTTTTAAATAAATTGCAATGTCTTTATTATGTTTAAATATTATGTTTAAATGAAGCATTATTGATGAGCCTTGTAGATATGGATTTCTAATTAACAACTTATTGGAGGGCATGGATTCTTTGGGTTGGCTTTTATTCTTGTACAGAAGTATTAGTTGAAGTCCTAGCTCAGTTTCATTTGCATAATAAAAGATAGCTACTAACTAGTGTATGAGAGAAACCACTATAAGTGAGACCATCTTTAGTGAGACTTTCTTGTTAACATGTCCTATTTTGTTAAAGGAAATACTTTAAGAACCTTCTTAAACCTAAATTAATTTCGTGATAATCATGAATCAAATATTTGTGTTCCATACAAAAGGGATTGGTGCCAAGGCTTAGGACATGGTTTGGGGATGGAAACTAGGTTCTTAGGCCATAATTGTTTGTGGCCAGCCTCCCCTTATTCCTTGACTCCTTCATATTTGTTTCATTATCTAGCATCTTATTTAGAATTTCAAAGTTATTGGAAGTTTGTGATTTTGAGGTAGGGTTTAATGTCCTTGTTTGGCATCTCCCTTTCCCGCTTTTGTTGGATAATTATGAGTGTTACAACAATTTTAAAGAAATAAGATTACATATGAGTTGATGTTTATCAACTTTACTCCTAATGGTATCAGAGGTGTCATTTTACAAGCACAATGTTGTTTATTGTATGGAAACTGATTAGATACATTTTTATTTTATTTTGTTGAAATAGATTTGACACAAAGATAGAATTTCCTCTTTACCTCTAAAATTTTTAGAAGTTAAGGGAATAGGTGCAGTTAAAGAGTTATATGTAAAATTGGAGGCGGTGCCTAAAGAATCTCTTTTGTGCATGGCAATTGTTGTTCATAAAGTATACCGTTGTCTTTGTTTATAGTTTTCTTAAGTTTAGTATTTTTGCTTTGTAATAATATCTTTGTACTCAACAGTCCCATTGACTACTTTTATGTTCATTAGATGCACATTAATAAAATTATCTTATCTTAGATAAAGTTTATTTTTTATTTGTGTCTTACACTATACCTTTTGAAGTTGCTCTTCATTGTCCATGTAATACACTGGCAATTACAATGTAAGGTAATAACAAGTGCCATATAGTTAGAAAATTTGATATCTTAACTTACATACTTCTGTCAAATAGTTATTGTTGTGCAACAAGCCGAAAAATTATCATGGGAAAATAAATATTAGATTGTATAACCATTCTGATTCTATACTGGCACTCAAGAATGTGAAATCTTCCTTTATTGGTAATAGTTTTGTATAATTTTGTTTTTTTCCTACCAGTCATTGACTGGAATTTAATTATGTTTCCTCAAATGTAATTATTTAACTCAAAATCTACATAGACGAATTCATTTTTTTGGCATGCCATTATTATCTTGGCAGGAAGACTTGTATCTGTGCATGACATAGTTGTGAAGATGAGCATAGTTAAACCTTTAGTGGTGCAAATAAATTTTACATGTACATAATGTTGATCTCCTGATAGGAAATAATCACCACCCACATTCTTGAGAGTTGCAAAAGCAAAACATTTACTCTTGTCAAATGTGAAGCACAAACCCTTGATTTTCAAAAAATCAAGTGTTCAAACAAATTTCAAATGTTCATTAATAATTAACCTATTTTTCTGAATGTTGACAATTTCTTTTATTTTTCCTTCAATAAAAAATATTCTAAAGATGAACTTGACATTGTAGTTCTCTAAGTCTACAGGATATAGGAAGTGTTGCATGCTTAAAAAAATCATGAAGAGTGGAGAATGCCTTGAATTGTAGAATGTGTATTAACTAGTGGATGCATGCATACCTAGTGATGTGGTTACATTTTGCCGAATAGTAAAAAATCTGTTATGTTGTAAGGGAATTGTTCTCGGCTTTTATGAAACTCGTTCTCGAAGTTTCGACATTCCGGGGAACTTGGGAACTTGTAAGGAACTTTCCCAATCTAGCAGGAATCATTCCAGATGGTTAGGAACTTATGGGGAACTTTTACCCACTAAAATCGGGAACTTGGGGACTTTTTTTGTGCGTTTCCTTCATCGGGAACTTCCACGCATTCATGATTGCCATGTTGGTTGTTAACAACATTCCTATTTCCTTGCATCCATACATATACATGCTTGACTCATAATTTTTTCTCTAGAAAACTAAAGTGCAATAAAAGTCTTTTTTGTGCTACCTTGTTGAGTTGGTGCAATGATCTCTGTTTACCACTTGTGCTAGAGTATTCACTCGTCCCTACGCTGTACCGCTAATCAATAATAAAAGTAAGTCTATTTTTGACTTTTTATATAATATTAAATAAACGAAAATAAATTTATTTATTTTACTATTTATTTTATGAATAAAAATTCATAAAAAGTAAACTTTTAACTAATTGGAAATGGCTTTAGATCTTACTTTAAAACTAAATTCATATATTACATTTAAATAAAAATGATCTTAATTTTTATTTTATAATAATTTAAATTTGAATATTTATACACCTTTGCAAATACCCTCGCATAAAATGTTTTGTAAACATATAATATTCTAATACATTTTAATCATAGTTGACACAAAACTGCAAACTTATTCTATACATATAACCACAAATATAGGGACTATAACTTCTAAAAGTCCCCACTTTAGAAAGAGTCTACCCTATATAATCAATGACATGGATGATAATTTTGATTTTATTGCCATTTCCATCTGCTAAGAGGTTCTAGTTAAATAATAACTTAAATCATCCCATTTGTGTTAATGTTTCTTTTCTTTGTTATGTTTCTTCTCTTCTCATATTTTTTTAATTATTTTATTTTTATATTTTTAATATTTTTTAATATAAATTATTAGCATTCCCAGCCTCACGTTTCCTATAAATTTAAGTAAAACTTCTAAACGTATCCGATACCCTAAGTTCCCACCTTCCAAAAACTTATGCAACATAGAAAATCTTGCATGAAGATCACTAATGGAGCAATGACGGTCAACTGGTCGTGTAGCCATACCTTCTTTCACAGAAATAGCCATTTGAATGCGTGCAACAACCACATCATTTTATGTGAAGGGGCATGGTAATAATGCTTATATTCACCATGGTTAAAGCTCCTTCCAGAGAAAACGAATGCACTCGAACATGTCCGAGGCCATCCTCGGGATCTTGATAGGAGTGTGGAAGGCTTAAAGTATTTACAATGACATGTGTTTACCCATTGTTTTTTTTGTTATTGATAATGCTATTAACTGTATAATATATACCCTTTAATTTTAGTTTTCCTTGCGCCTTTTTATTCACTTATGGCATTGCAATATCTTACATTGCTTTAGTTACAGGGAATTTATAATTAATGAAATAAATTTAATAAATTAAAAATGAAAAATCAATATTAAGAATATATATTAAAGTATTAATATTGTACAAAACAATTATTTGAGAACTTTCTTTGTCTAAACAATTGATTGTTTTATCAACATCATTTATGCTTAAGATGAGTGGTATATACGACAACTTATAATCTAAGTGAGTTAAGAGTTATAAATTAAAAGAAATTAAAATGAGAAATTACATATATTCGCAATGAAAATAATATATAGTCTAAATATCTTTTATTAGTGAACAATTGGGGAGAATTGCAGAAGTAAATAAAGTGTAGAAGTAATGTGGGGAGTGACATGGTATATAGTATACCATTTTGGCTATTAAACATATTACTGTATGTGATTGTTAATGTTTTGGAGGTTCACCTTTTTATTTTTTTTGAAAGCATAATACACTCCATTAAATGTCATTCTATGATAAAAAAATTATAATTTACTCTTTTCTAAATTAAGTTTTCTATTTTATTCACATAAGTATTTATCAAATGACATTCTATTATTAGTAGTATTATTTTGGGATTTCACCTTTAATGGAATCTTAATTAGTTTTAAATCTTTTATAAAAAAATTGACCACTCCTTCAATGTTCCACCACCACATAGACCTTACAAATGGAATCTTCATCATGTCAACGAGATATGATACTCTAATGGGGATGGCTCTTGTTGTCCAAGCTAGGGTTTATACAAAAATACAAGTTATTGGCCCATAATATTTGCCTTTGGATCTCATGGTCCATACATGGGACCTTGGACCGCCACACAAGTTCTACAAAGGGAATCTTTGGAATATGCGTGAGATGTGGTGTTTCTTTCAAGCTTTAGCACACCATAGATGGTCTTCACGATCATTAAAAATTTTAGGGTTGAAAGTCAAGGTCTTGAGCCATAACATTTTTTGTAGAGCTCATGCATCATGCATGGGGCCACAACAACCACATAGGAATTTAGTATTAAATATCACCCCACGAGTGCATTATGGTGGTGATTTTTAGGTTTTACACATAAGAGATTAGTTTTAGTGCCTAAGACATGGTTTGGTGCCAAGATATAGATTGCTTCACCGTAGCATTTTTCCTTGAGGCTCATAGGCAATGTGCGGGCCATCGAGGAACCACATTTTTTCATGTGAGAGGGATATGGTGCTCATTTAAAGATTTGGGATGCTAAGTGTGGTTCTCATTACCCATTAAATGGTTCAATGAAAAAAGACAAAGCCTTACACCAATGTTTTCCTCTATGGCTCATGGGCAATGTGTAGGGCCTTAGTTATCACATAAGCCCTTCAGAGGAAAATTTGTTAGAAAACAGGACCGCCGAGCAATAACAGATATACAGTTAAAGCAATAAACAAGATCCAAAACACATTAAAACATTACAGAGAGACACAGATATAACGTGGTTCACCCAAACGATGGGCTACGTCCACAAAGAAATTGCCAGTCCTTTTATTACAGTCCAGAAAGATGAAGGGATACACCCTGCAGCAAAATCGCTGCACTTCCTCTTCACTCTCTCACAGTCTCTCTTCCAATACAATACAATAACATACTCAGTCATTTTACAATGCTTTCTTTTATAGGGGAAATACAATGGGAAAATTCTAGGGTTAACCCAATACCATGGGTCTGTAATACTGTTGGCCAACACACATCCCAAATTTTTTTCTCGGGGGATCCGCCCCTGAACCCCCGTTTCTTGGGGACACTACCCTCGAACCCTCGTATCTCGGGGGTGCTTCCCCCGAACCCCCGTGTATCAAGGGCGTTGCCCCTGAACCCCCTTTTTCGAGGCACTTCCCCGAACCTTAAGGCAGGGGGAATGAGTGTATAGTACTCCTAGGTTACAATCACAACTAAATAATATCTCTGGATCTGGAAGATTAGGATCCACAACCAACAAAAAATTAACCTTCAAGACGAATATGGTGGCCATATCAATATTTGTAACACTAAGGATGCCTGTATGAACCAATATTTAAATTAAGGGTCTAAGCCCTTACCAATTCCATATAGGCCTCATGGTCCATGCACGGTCTTCTAGGCCACCACATAGAGCTTATGTAAGGAATATTTAGCATACATGTGATATATGCTAATCATTTTGAGGATTAGAAAACTAAGGATGGTTCTAAAGGCCCATTCCTTGGTATAGTTCCACATATAAAATCTCACATTACACATTTTCTAAGGAGCTCATGGTCCATTTATGGGGCCCCAAACTAACACACATTCCTTCCATAAGGAATTTTGGATTTTAAGTGTGATATTGTTAGTATTTTGAGGTTTAAATACCAATGATGGTTCTTGGTACATGTCCCATGGTTCGATGTGAAAAGTAATGGTCTTAGACTATAACATTTGTTTTGGGGCCCATAAGCCATCTATCGGGCCATAGGCCACTACTGGGGATAAATCTTTGCTGACTTGGTGTCTTTGCATGTTAAATTGCGACATTTAGTGTGTGCAATCAAGTTATGAGAATTATAGAGTATGGTGCTTGGTGCAAAGGTTGTGGATCCCAGTGATTGTTTTCGTCGATGATTAGATCAAATAACGCACTTCATTCTTGGTTCAATTGGAGGTGTGTGGGGCTATGATCTCAGTGATCATAGGGAGATATGCACTAATTTTACATTGTTTGTGGACATGAATTCCTTCTACATAAATCAAATATAACATCACACAAAAATTCTAATTACAATAATTATAATGTCCTCGGGTATTAGGATTGATTACAAATCCTTTGATTAGACTATTATTGCCTCAAAGCTTGAAGTAAGGATTGTGCCTTAAGAGGAAATTACTAATATAAATTTTGTATTTCCTTATGCTTTAAATATATAGAGTTTTAGGGGATAGCAAAATTTATTGAATGTATTTTTTTCTTAGGTAATTCACTACTTATTTTGACTTAATTTGCATGACATTCTATTTTATGGAATTGATCAAAATTAATTTTATGGAATTGATCAAAATTAACATTTGATTAAAATTAACAAGAAATTAAAATGAGAAATTACATATATTCGCAATGAAAATAATATATAGTCTAAATATCTTTTATTAGTGAACAATTGGGGAGAATTGCAGAAGTAAATAAAGTGTAGAAGTAATGTGGGGACTGACAAGGTATATAGTATACCATTTTGGCTATTAAACATATTACTGTATGTGATTGTTTATGTGATTGTTAATGTTTTGGAGGTTCACTTCCTTATTTTTTTGAAAGCACAATACACCCCATTAAATGTCATTCTATGATAAAAAAATTATAATTTAACCTTTTCTAAATTAAGTTTTCTATTGTATTCGCATAAGTATTTATCAAATGACATTCTATTATTAAAAGTATTATTTTGGGATTTCACCTTTAATGGAATCTTAATTAGTTCTAAATCTTTTATAAAAAAAATTGACCACTCCTTCAATGTTCCACCACCACATAGACCTTACAAATGGAATCTTCATCATGTCAACGAGATATGATACTCTAATGGGGATGGCTCTTGTTGTCCAAGCTAGGGTTTATACAAAAATACAAGTTATTGGCCCATAATATTTGCCTTTGGATCTCATGGTCCATACATGGGACCTTGGATTGCCACACAAGTTCTACAAAGGGAATCTTTGGAATATGCGTGAGATATGGTGTTTCTTTCAAGCTTTAGCACACCATAGATGGTCTTCACGATCATTAAAAATTTTAGGGTTGAAAGTCAAGGTCTTGAACCATAACATTTTTTGTAGAGCTCATGCGTCATGCATGGGGCCACAACAACCACATAGGAAATTAGTATTAAATATCACCCCACGAGTGCATTATGGTGGTGATTTTTAGGTTTTCCACATTAGAGATTAGTTTTAGTGCCTAAAACATGGTTTGGTGCCAAGATATAGATTGCTTCACCATAGCATTTTTCCTTGAGGCTCATAGGCAATGTGCGGGCCATCGAGCCACCACATTTTTTCATGTGAGAGGGATATGGTGCTCATTTAAAGATTTGGGATGCTAAGTGTGGTTCTCATTACCCATTAAATGGTTCAATGAAAAAAGACAAAGCCTTACACCAATGTTTTCCTCTATGGCTCATGGGCAATGTGTAGGGCCTTAGTTATCACATAAGCCCTTCATAGGAAAATTTGTTAGAAAATAGGACCGCAGAGCAATAACAGATATACAGTTAAAGCAGTAAACAAGATGCAAAACACATTAAAACATTACAGAGAGACACATATATAACATGGTTCGCCCAAACGATGGGCTACGTCCACAAAGAAATTGCCAGTCCTTTTATTACAGTCCAGAAAGATGAAGGGATACACCCTACAGCAAAACAACTGCACTTCCTCTTCACGCTCTCATAGTCTCTCTTCCAATACAATACAATACCATACTCAGTCGTTTTACAATGCTTTCTTTTATAGGGGAAATACAATGGGAAAATTCTAGGGTTAACCCAATACCATGGGTCCGTAATACTGTTGGCCAACACACATCCCAAAAAAATTTCTTGGGGGCTCCGCCCCCGAACCCCCGTTTCTTTGGGGTGCTACCCCCCAACCCCCGTATCTCAAGGCATTTCCCCCAAACCCCCGTGTCTCAGGGGCGTTGCCCCCAAATCCCCTTTTTCGGGGCGCTTCCCCGAACCCCAAGGCAGGGGGAATGAGTGTATAGTACTCCTGGGTTACAACACAACTAAATAATATCTCTGGATCTGGAAGATTAGGCTCCACAACCAACAAAATTTTAACCTTCAAGACGAATATGGTGGCCATATCAACATTTGTAACACTAAGGATGGCTGTATGAACCAATATTTAAATTAAGGGTCTAATCCCTTACCAATTCCATATAGGCCTCATGGTCCATGCATGGTCTTCTAGGCCACCACATAGAGCTTATGTAAGGAATATTTAGCATACATGTGATATATGGTAATCATTTTGAGGTTTAGAAAACTAAGGATGGTTCTAAAGGCCCATTCCTTGGTATAGTTCCACATATAAAATCTCACATTACACATTTTCTAAGGAGCTCATGGTCCATTTATGGGGCCCCAAACTAACACACATTCCTTCCATAAGGAATTTTGGATTTTAAGTGTGATATTGTTAGTATTTTGAGGTTTAAATACCAAGGATGGTTCTTGGTACATCTCCCATGGTTTGATGTGAAAAGTAAAGGTCTTAGACTATAACATTTGTTTTGGGGCCCATAATCCATCTATCGGGCCATATGCCACTACTAGGGATAAATCTTCGCTGACATGGTGTCTTTTCATGTTAAATCGTGACATTTAGTGTGTGCAATCAAGTTATGAGAATTATAGAGTATGGTGCTTGGTGCAAAGGTTGTGGATCCCAGTGATTGTTTTTGTCGATGATTAAATCAAATAATGCACTTCATTCTTGGTTCAATTGGAGGTGTGTGGGGCTATGAACTCAGTGATCATAGGGAGATATGCACTAATTTTACATTGTTTGTGGACATGAATTCCTTCTACATAAATCAAATATAACATCACACAAAAATTCTAATTACAATAATTATAATGTCCTCGGGTATTAGGATTGATTACAAATCCTTTGATTAGACTATTATTGCCTCAAAGCTTGAAGTAAGGATTGTGCCTTAAGAGGAAATTACTAATATAAGTTTTGTATTTCCTTATGCTTTAAATATATAGATTTTATGGGATACCAAAATTTATTGAATGTATTTTTTTCTTAGGTAATTCACTACTTATTTTGACTTAATTTGCATGACATTCTATTTTATGGAATTGATCAAAATAAACATTTAATTTTAGCAACTTTTTATTATCCCCTTCTATACTTGGTAGTTAACAAGTTATGATGGATCTTTGTTAGCTTTTATTATTACATCTCACCCATGTGGTCTATATATAGCGCCTCTTGACACAATGATTTTACAAATTGGTGGTGGGCGTTATATGGATGTATGTGTTGTTCTAGATTGTTATGAATTTACTATGTGGGGTATGTTTAGAGTTTCTTAGGGATTTTATTTAGGCTCAACAAACATAGTTAGTATAGGTGTAGATCTAAGAGCCAATATTTTACTAATGTTGGAGAAATAATCTACCTTAGTACCACAATTATCTACCTACGAGACATAATCATTTTCCTTGTGCTTATTTTCTATGGTCTAACTTAGGTTATAATGATCAATACTAGTCAAATAGGTGATTCTGGATCATTAATTGACATTTGAGGCGCTCCACTTTGATCATTATGTCATCCATGCACCTGCATTAATTGAAAACCACTTCCATCTTTGACTAAGGGAACTAGTGTGTGAATGTGGTTGTTTTGTGATCTCCTTGGTCATTTATTTGGCTCCTAAGGACTCTCCCACTCACCCATGCACTCTCCCATCCTTTCCTTACCTCATTAATGACCCAGGAATGCTTACCTATTCACACATTCTCACACATTTTCACACATGGATTCATGACTATTTGGTTAGGTTAGGGAGCCTATTGGTCAACCTAAGGGGGTTTAGGGGTCAAATCCTATCCTGACACTTGTATGCATTCACATGGCCTCAAGGGGCTCACGAATATTCTCCAATGTACTATAAATATGTATCATACACATTTGCAAGGTGTGCTGTAATATAATGGTTAGATATTAGCACCATTCACATGTTCTATTCCAGCTATTTTCAGTCTCTTTGTTGTTCTCTTGCATATTTTGTTAAACACTTTGATTGTGAATATTGCTCTAGCTCCTAGATCTCATTGAGAAGATAATTTCACATGGTATCAACGCTAATTGGATCTGCAAACAAATCTAAAGAGGTTTTTAGTCGTTGTTTAGGGTATATTTCCAGAAAATCTGAGTGTTTTTCATTGCAGGTTCCTACAACAAATTCATGGATTTGAAAGTTGTTCCTCTCCTTTCTCCATTCAACTATTATGAGTGGAAAGTTAAAATGTGTTCATATCTCAAGAGGCAATGTCTCTATGATGTCTCCATTGGTGTTGTGAGCGATCCAGAGTCTTATGAAGAGAAATGTGAGTGTCTTAATTATTGTGATAGACCCTATGGAGCTATGTGTCTCGCTATACCTCCTACAATGTGCTATCTCCTTGATTCTATTGAGTACCCATTCGATCTTTGGAGAAATCTAGATGAAGCTCTTGGCATGCAGAAAGAAGATATGATCTATATGGAGAGAAATAAAATGGGCACCTCCTTATGTGTTATACATTCAAAGATCTTGGGCTCATACATTTCTCAAGAAGTTGTTCGAAATGAAGGAGAAGAAGTATCCAAAGATTCAACAAATGATTCAACTGAATTTTATTCCTTTGCGACTTCCTCTCTTTGCAAATAAGTTATTTTTCATGAAGATAGGACACGAGTTGCTTCCATCAATACTGTTGAAGGGTTATCTTTCCATTCTATTACTTTCTCCTTTATGTCTTCTATTACGAATGATGAATATGTGTTGCTAGTTCGTGATCATAGTGAGCCTTCTCCATATGATGGGTTTTATTCATATGAGAGTATTGGTTCGAAAGATGGTCAAGGAGAAGTTTGTAAGTCAAGTGAATATCTCTCATTTCTTCACATTCTTTTGCTTCCTATGTATTCCTCTGCCATGACTAGTAGAGTTCCTTCAAGTTCATTTGAATATGGAGAAGCCTTTGCCATCACAATGGTACACCTTCTTGGAGATGATTACAACCTTTTTTTGAAGTTGATGCTTCAAGAGCTTTATGATTCGGTTGGGGTCACCTATTCTCAAACACTTCAATTCTCTTTTGGACATGGAACCCTAGTTGGTTCAAAGTTCAAGTCTGGAGAGCACCATTCCCTCTCCTATCATTTCATTTCAATTGTTCTACATGATCCCAATATTCATCATACAACTGTACATGTTCCTGAGTTGGTTGAGCACATTCCACTTCTTACCAAGAAGAATATTCCTCCAGACATACTCATCTAAGTTTGAAGACTATAAAGTTTTTTTGTTCATCTCCGTCATGTCTATTTTTGAGGGGAGGTTTTGTCCCACGAGGTTTTCCTCCTTACCTCTGTTACATGGATCAATAAAATTTTGTTGTAAAAGGTGACTTGTGCCTTAGTTGCCAAGGAATTAATAAATCATGTTGAATAAGTTGTACTAAGTTAGTATTAAGGAGGGGTGTTGGAGAAATAATCTACATTGGTACCATGATGATTCACCTAGGAGACATAATCATTTTCCTTGTTCTTATGTTCTATGATCTAACTTATGTTATACTGATAAATACTGGTCAAATAGGTGATTCTTGCTCATTAATTGATAATTGAGGTGCTCCACTTTGATCATTCTGTCATCTAGGTTCCTGCATTAATTTCAAACAACTTCCATCTTTGACTAGGGGTGCTAGTGTGTGAATGTGGCTATTTTGTGGTCTCCTTGGTCATTTATTTGGCTCCTAGGAACTCTCCCACTCACCCATGCGCTCTCCCATGCTTTCCTTCCTTCATTAATGACCCAAGCATACTTCTTACCTATTCACACATGCTCACACATGTTCACACATGGATTCGTGTCTGTTTGGTTAGGTTAGGGAGCCTATTGGTCATTAACCTAGGGGGGTTTAGGGGCCAAATCCTATCGTAACACTTGTATGCATTGTTTAAATATTGTAACTTCGAAGAATATTCTATATGTATATTTTGTGGTCCCCGATGGTCCTACCGGGATAACCACTTGTATTATCTTGTACCCCGATGCTTCTAATCGAAAGAACTAATAAGAGTCATGAGGTAGTCCCCTCTAATTGTAAAGGTGGGTCATTAGCACCCCAGTGTGGTTACTTGAGCCTACCTGTGTAAATCGAGCCTACATGATTTAACTCGAGCCTACATGTCTAATGAGTTAATTCAAGTGAACAGATGAATATAAATAGAGGTGTGGTGCTCCTCATTTGGAACACACACACTCTCACTTGTGTAGCGCATTAGTGGAGAAGAGAAGTAGCTGGAGAAGGAGGAGGATCAGGATTTGATCTCCTTGCTGGTTTTATCTTTTATCTTTTTGGGGCATCTATATTGAGGAATCTTTTGCTGGGTTTTTCCCTTTAGGGTTTTCCCAGGATAAATCTTTGTGTTCCTTTTGTATGGTTGTGCTTGTCTATCTTTCAGTGATCCTATTTATATGCTTTTGTTATGAAAATGAAATGAAGTACTGATGTCTTAGCTAAGCATATGAAAAGTTAACATGGTATCCGAGCCACCCTGAAAAGAATACATTGTGCAGCTATAGAATCTAGGGATTCTCACTTTTTGGTTCTCTCTCCACAATCGATCAGCAAAAGAAGGCTAGGCTGACTCTCCATTGAAGGGCGCATCTTTCTGTCGAAGCGGAATTCGATTCCGAGCATTTTCATTTTTCGGTGTGGGAAATTAGGGATTCTTGCAGAAGAATAATTTTTGAGTGAGCCCAACATAGGATTTCTCTCCTAATCAAAATCTAATTTTAGAGACTTGGATCAAGAAATTTGGTTGGTTGAAACTCCAGGAAAGTCAAACCCTAGTTTGACCCCGATCTGGAAAAAAAAACCCTAAATACTAAAATTGATATGTTTTGGTACATTCTCTATATATTGAGATTGGTGAAGGCTCAGGAATTGAAAATTTCTGAGGCCTAATATAACATCACTATTTACACTTTATCCAAAATTCAGCCTCATATTCTCTATATTCGGGGCGATATGACCCCTCCAAGTTAGGGTTCCAGCCTCTTCCAGAATTCATCCCTAAACAGGACACCTGGGGAGAATTGATGTAGCATGGGATACAGAGGTCCAAATGGAATTCCTGAAGAGGTTCTAGAAAGAGCACATACTATTATTTCTGTGGTCCGAATTTCAGAACCTGAAGATGAACCAGTGACACGTGGCAGGCCGTACAACTTCACTATGCTGAACAGTCCTGTAACAGGTCACCTTGGGAAAATGATCATAAATCCCAATTGGTGAAACCAATTCTAATGAAACTATGGTGTTGGATCAGGGACATGTGAGGTTAACTTAGTACGAAATTGAAGACATAGAGGAGTAGTAACGTCGGAGATATCACAGAAACAGTAACAAGAATTTCTGCAGAAGAAATTGGAAAACTAGGGCTTCCTGTTCCAGGAGCTTCCCTCCACTGTTTTCAGAAAAGGAGTACATTGGACAGCTCCATTTGAAGATATATATCTTTCTATCCAATCAGATCTAAAAGATTCCAATTTTTGAAAAATTAGGGTTTCTCTGACAAACCCTAGATCAGCTAGCTCCGGAAGCAGGACGGACACCTCAAATCGGTAAGATATAATCTTTTGCTATTTGCATTTGAGGTTCTCATTTCAAAGTGATCTATCACATCAGCTTGATGATAAGCTTGGTGAAGTTGAAAACTTCCAAGCATGAAAATATTTGATCCCTCTGAAGAAAATGAATTGGACACCTACATGAGTAGAGAGGTTCCAGTTCTAGAGGGAGATGAGCCTCAAAGCCTTACACAAGAAGAACTTGATCAAGGCCAAGAAGATCACTGTTGATTCAATCACGGATCAACTTGTACCATAAGTGTCTTCCCTAAAGACACCTAATATGTTTTATTCCTTGATCAAGCTATTTGAATATAAGAAGATGGATTTGAGAAAATAGTTGAAGAATGTGAAGATCCATAATGCATAACATCTTGAAGTAGAAGCAGAGAATGCATAAGTGGTGATAGCCACCTTGAATGGCCTCCCACGATCATGGGATTCATTCATGCGAGGAATGTGTGCCAGAAGGAAGTGGTTACTTTCAGTTGACTTTGGGAAGACGAAGAAGCTCATCTCATAAGAAGAGAAGAAGAAAGATGGGAGCAAATTGAAGATCAAGCTCTCACCATTCAAAGAAGATCCCTCAAGCGATGAGGAATATGAAGAACTCAATTCTTGACGAACCTCTTATCCGTCTTATCATTTGGATAAGAAATGATGATTTCATGAATGAAGAATATTATGAAGGAGAATGATCAAGAAGGAGTCTACCCACAATACAAACAAAAGATAAGTATTCAATTGTCATTTAATGATATTGTTTTGTTATGCATATTCAGTTGATGTGTTATGCATGATAGATTGTTTGCATTAATGACTGTATACTACTAATATGCATGTGATCGGTAAGTAGCTCATGGTGCTATACATCTCTCCATTTCTACTTATCTAGAATGAAACCTCTTTACATGACATCTTGGATTAATGCACAATCTCAATGATGTCATCTAGAAAGTTTCCCTGAGATTTGGATGAATGTTGTATTGGATAAACAGTTGCATGATGCATAAGAATTTGTCGTTATGCATATTTTTTATGAAATAGTTCTAACCATGCAATTGGTGCATTTGAATTGTAGGAAAGGTCCTGAACAACCTCCTACAAGAAAGCAAGGATGAGACTTCTTCCGAAGAACAAGTGATGTCAATTCAATAAACATGAATTTGAAGCTCCCAGGGTCAGAGACACCATGACAAAAGAAAGAGCTTCAGAGAGCGGTAGATCCACCTTGAAGGATGAAGACCGCCATGGGTATAAGAGATAACTCAAGATGAAGAAAAGAATGCTATGATCAAAGAATAACAGTTGATCATGGGGAATGATGTATACGATATGATTTCAAGACATAAAGGGAAGTACGTAGTATCTTCCATATGGATCTCAAGAACAAGTGTACAAAGCAAAGGTTCATGATTAGCCTTAGAAAGAATAGACTATGACATGACATACTCTATTGACAAGTATATATCAAGCATAGAGCCACCTGTACAGAATGAAGAGGGAAGATGATACTCCACTTCAGGGGGAGTGACTACAGTTCGACATGGTACGACATGATGAACAACTTCCTACTGGATTGAGACTTTACCAAGAGTAAAGAGGGTTCCAACCTTCAAGGTTGAATGCAGAAGACTAGGATATGTTGATGACCTGACAAGGCGAACTCATGGAAGATTTTATGATGAAAGAATACTAGAATGATGTTTGGGATACAGTTCCCACACCAGAAGGAAAGAGTATAGTATCCTCCAAATGGGTATGCAAAATAAAGCATGCAGCTGACGGAAGTATTAAGAAGTATAAAGCAAGATTTGTGGCTAGAGGTTTCTCTCAGAAAGAGGGAATTGATTATGAAGAGACATTTGCCCTAGTATCACGGTATACTTCAATTAGAGCTACCATGGCACTTGCATCCATGATGAAGTGGGATTTACACTAGATGGATGTGAAAACAACTCTTCTAAATGGTGTGATCAAAGAACAAGTATACATAGAACAACGACAAGGATTTGACGTTGAAGATAGACATACTCACGTATGCAAGTTGAAGAAGGCATTATATGGTCTTAAACAAGCTCCTCGAGCTTGGTATGAAATAATAGATGGTTTCTTGTCGAGCATGGGATTTACCAAAAGTAAAGCTGATCCTAACCTTTATCTCAAGGTTGTAGAAGATGAACTTGTCATCCTGTTATTATATGTGGATGACTTATCCTTGATAGGAAATGAGAAACAGGTCATGGAAAGCAAGAATAAACTAGTAGAATAATTTGAGATGAAAGACCTTGGGTTAATGCATTATTTCCTAGGTCTGGAAGTATGGAAAAGTTCAGAAGAAATATTTCTCAACCAGGGAAAATATGCGGTAGAGATATTGAAGAGATTCAATATGTTGGAATGCAAAGTCATGGCCACACCCATGGACTCCAACTTGAAGTTGTTAGCTGATAACTCATCAGAGTTAATGGATATGACTCATTACAGATAGATCATTGGGTCATTGATGCACTTAAAAAATACCATACCAGACATTTGTTTTGCTGTGAACACCTTAAGTCAATATCTTGTTCAACCAAGACGGGTTCACCTAGTAACTGCAAAACATGTGATGAGATATCTGAAAGGGACTATAGACTTTGGTTTATATTATGATGGTATCCATGAGTATAGATTGTATGGCTACACAGATGCAGATTGGGCTGGAAACATCTCAGACAGGAAAAGCACATTAGGTAGATGCTTTTGTTTGGGGTCTGCTATGAGTTCATGGTTTAGCAGGAAACAGTCCAGTGTTTCTCGTAGCATGGCTGAATCAGAATACATAGCAGATTTCTCTACTAAGTTGTGAAGCCATATGGATTCGGAAGCTGATATCAAGTCTCTTTGAATTGAATATGGATACTACATTGATTCTATGTGATAACGAGAGTTGCGATAACAGAGAACCCCATGTTCTGTCGTAACACATAGAAATCTGATATTTCTACATTTAAGATAAAGATACAGATGATGGTGATTCAGTATTTCTATGTTGAATATATATATGATGATGATTTCAATATTCCCATACTAAATATATAGATGATGTTTCAGTATTTACATACTGTAGATGCAGATGATGGTGACCTGATGATGCTTTCAGTACTCACATACTGGAGATACAGATGGTGATAGTTCAGTATTCACATACTGAATATGTAGATGAAGATGGTTTAGATGATGATGTGCTGACAAAGCCTCTGTCTCAGGTAAAGTTTGAACACTTTTGAGACAAGCTTGGTATGGTTCAGAAAGACCTTCCCCGAAAGGGGGATTAGTGATGTTGCAGTGGGATTGTATCATCCTTGGACACTTGCCCTAAAGTGATCTAGAGACCTCAGTCTTCGAGAATGAAGTGGGGTTGTATCATCCCTAGGCACTTTCCCTAAAGTGATCCGGAGACCTCAGTCTTCGAGAATGAAGTGGGATTGCATCATCCCTGAACTTCGGTTCAAAATGTATCATGAGGTCTCGGCCCCCATGAAAGTGGTGGATTGCATCATCCCTGAACCTCGGTTCAAAATGTATCTGGAGGTATCGGCCCCTATGAAAGTGGTGGATTGCATCATCCCTGAACCTCGGTTCAAAATGTATCCGGAGATCTCGGTCCCCGTGAATGTGGTAGGATTGTATCATCCTTGAACTTCGGTTCAGAACAGATCCAGTGACTTCGGTACTCGAGAACGTGTGTTGATCCTGTAATTCCTAGAGGAAGGATTGTCTGAGTTCCACATATGTGTTGATCCCGTAATTTCGAAAGGAAGGATCATTAGTAACTCCATAAAGAACTAAATCCCGTAATTCTAAAAGGAAGGATCATTGAATTGATCCCGTAACTCTAATAGGAAGGATTGTCTAAGTTCCACATATGTGTTGATCCCGTAATTCCAATAGGAAGGATTGTCTAAGTTCCATATCTGTGTTGATCCCGTAATTCCGAAAGGAAGGATCATTGAATTGATCCCGTAATTCCAATAGGAAGGATTGTCTGAGTTCCACAGATGTGTTGATCCCGTAATTCCAATAGGAAGGATTGTCTGAGTTCCACAAATGTGTTGATCCCATAATTCCGAAAGGAATGATCGTTAGGAACTCCGTAAAGACCTAAATCCCGTAATTCTGAAAGGAAGGATCGTTAGTAGCTCCGTAAAGACTTGATCCTGTAATTCCAAAAGGAAGGATCGTCTGAGCTCCACAAATGTGTTGATCCCGTAATTCTGAAAGGAAGGATCGTTAGTAACTCCGTAAAGACCTAAATCCCGTAATTCCGAAAGGAAGGATCGTTAGTAACTCCGTAAAGACCTAAATCCTGTAATTTCGAAAGGAAGGATTGTTGGTAGCTCCGTAAATACTTGATCCCATAATTCCAACAGGAAGGATTTTCTGAGTTCCACATATGTGTTGATCCCGTAATTCCAATAGGAAGGATTGTCTGAGTTCCACAAATGTGTTGATCCCGTAATTCCGAAAGGAAGGATTGTTAGTAACTCCGTAAAGACCTAAATCCCGTAATTCTAAAAGGAAGGATCATTAGTAGCTCCATAAAGACTTGATCCCGTAATTCCAAAAGGAAGGATCGTCTGAGCTCCACAGATGTGTTGATCTCATAATTCTGAAAGGAAGGATCATTAGTAACTCCGTAAAGACCTAAATCCCGTAATTCCGACAGGAAGGATCGTCTGAGTACCATAGACATGTTGATCCCGTAATTCCAAAAGGAAGGATCATGTTGATGATGATGATGTTGATGTTTTGATGATGTTGATGTTTTGATAATAATGATGTTTTGATGATGATGTTTCTGATCAAAAGATCAGAGTATGATGATGATTTTGTTGCTGATCGAAAGGCCAAAGTGTTGAAGATGATGTTGTTGATCGAAAGTTCAAAATGCTGAAGATGATGTTGCTAATAGAAAGGTCAAAGTGTTGAAGATGATGTTGCTGATCGAAAGGTCAAAGTGATGAAGATGATGTTGCTGATAGAAAGGTCGAAGTGCTGAAGATGATGTTGCTGATCAAAAGGTCAAAGTGCTGAAGATGTTGCTGATCGCAGCAGTCAAAGTATTAATGATGATGAAGACTGAAGATTGAAGATGAAGACTACATAATGTTGAAAAGCTTCCAATGATTTATAGATGTGTTACCCTGATGATGCTGATGATGTCCTCTATCTCTCTCCTACTATTGTTGTTGTTGATGTTGTTGTAGAATACCCTTCTCGTTAAGGGGGAGTGTTGAAATATTGTAAATTTGAAGAATATTCTATATGTATCTTTTGTGGTCCCCGATGGTCCTACCGGGAGAACCACTTGTATTATCTTGTACCCCGATGCTTCTAATCAGAAGAACTAATAAGAGTCATGAGGTAGTCCCCTCTAATTGTAAAGGTGGGTCATTAGCACCCTAGTGTGGTTACTTGAGCCTACATGATTTAACTCGAGCCTACATGTCGAATGAGTTAATTCAAGTGAACAGATGAATATAAATAGAGGTGTGGTGCTCCTCATTTGGAACACACACACTCTCACTTGTGTAGCGCATTAGTGGAGAAGAGAAGTAGCTGGAGAAGGAGGAGGATCAGGCTTTGATCTCCTTGCTGGTTTTATTTTTTATCTTTTTGGGGCATCTATATTGAGGAAGCTTTTGCTGGTTTTTCCCTTTAGGGTTTTCCCAGGATAAATCTTTGTGTTCCTTTTGTATGGTTGTGCTTGTCTATCTTTCAGTGATCCTGTTTATATGCTTTTGTTATGAAAATGAAATGAAGTACTGATGTCTTAGCTAAGCATATGAAAAGTTAACATGCATTCACATGGCCTCCAAGGGCTCGCAAATCTCCTCTAATGTACTATAAATATGTATCATACACATCTATAAGGTGTGATGTAATATAATGGTTAGATATTAGCACCAATCACATGTGTTATTTTGGCTATTTTCTGTCTCTTTGTTGTTCTCTTGCATATGTTGTCAAATACTTTGATAGTGAGTATTGCTCTAGCTCCTAGATCTCACTGAGAAGCTATTCTCACAACTAAATTGAAAATATTTTTATGCCTTCATTCCCTAGTTAATAGCTTATTCTTGGTACCCTCCTAGACTATATTTTTAAGGGATAATAGTCCATAAGTAATTCTAAATTCCTAGGCCATGGTATAAGGAAAATTGCTCATGTCTTAGGCCATATGGATTCTCTATGAAATTGATGGGGACATATGGAACCCAAGGGAATCCTGTAGTACCTACTTTTTTTTGGCTTGGGGGGGGGGGTGGTGGGCATGGGAGTTAAAACCCGTCTTGAAAAGGAATTTTATGAGGGGTCTTTCAACCCCCGCACCCCCCCCCAAAAAAGGCATGCCAATTGGAATTTTTTGGGGGCGACTTTAAAAAAACTGCCCCCAAAAGTCCAATTCTCATGAATTTTAAGGGGTGGATTTTAAAAAACCACTTGCAAAGGAACTTTAGGGGGGGTCTTTCAAACCCCTCCAAAAAGTCACGACACTTGGAATTTTGATGGCAGCTTTATAACCACTGCCCCCACAAGTCCAAATTCTCATGACTTTTAAGGGTTTTTTTTAAAAAACACCTTGAAAATGACCTTTAAGGGGGGGTATTTTAACCCCCCCCAAACATCATGAAAATTGCATTTTTGAGGGCCGTTTTATAACCACCACCCCCAAAAGTCCAAATTCTCGTGACTTTTAAGTTTTTTTTTAAATCACGTTAAAAAGGACCTTCGGGGGGGGGGGTGTTCGAGTAAATACCCCCCCTCCCCCCTCCCTGCAAATTCATGACAATTGGACTATTTATAAAAATTGAGCTCATAGGAATCTATGAACCAAGTCAAAACTCACAAATAGATCTCACAAGCAATTTACTCAGTATTGACATGAAACCATGCAAAAAATGGCTTGCAGTTGTATAATGATTTCATTAATAAAAAAATTTAAATGGATACAATCTAGATAATGTTTACAATGTAATACACTGGTATTAATAAATAGACAATTCAAATACATGAGAGGAAATTCGAATTGATTGACTCAGTCTAAAAGTATGGATAACTGGACATGTCTAAATCACTATCGGAGCTTAACTAGTTATCTCTAGTTGTCTAAATCGGTGGCTCAATCAGTTAGAAATAGTTAAACTAGTATAATTTAATGTAACTAGATGTAACTGAATGTAATTGGATGTAATTGAATGTAACTGACTCGTAGCTAGGCTTGACTAGTCACCAACCGAACTCAACTGAAGGAGGTTGGTGTCGGCACTCCCAACGGCTCCTAAATTGCAAGGATTGGTCTAGGAGGCACCTAAACTGATGCATACAAGTGTAGTCAGTGGTAGTTATCCATAATCAGTATTCCCCACACTCTAGTAACTGGTACATGTGGCCCCATTAGGTCGTGTGGACCCAATGGTACGAGTGAATCAATAATGACTGAAAAGACTCCTAAATTAGGAAGACTTGAACAAATTGGACAAGTGAGGATTATAATCCTAACACCCCCCATGAATGCTAACTTGGAAAATTTATGGGCCTTGGAAACTAATACCAAACGTCACCCATAACAACTAAAATGAAAAAGTAACTGTTTAATACAAACAAGGAAACAAGGAAAAACCTCATGGGAAAATACCCCCCCTCAAACTAAGCAGGTAGAATCAGGATCAAGCTTGTTATTATTTGCACAGGTATCCTAGGGTTTGGAATGTGAAATTATCCATCCAAACTAATTGATTATTTCTGGAGGAATATTCCTCTTTGGAAGAAGAATAATGTGCTCAACTGAATAAAAAATATAGACAGTTGCTGGATGAAAATTGAACCCAATGTAGAGCAACTGAAATCAATTGATAAGAGAGAAAAAGTTATTGAGAATTCGAACCATGTGAGGAACACCCAAGAAGTTGATATATTGCAGCATTGAACAACAAACCATATGAGGTAATATCAGCTCCAAGTGTCTAGGCGAATGCATAATGTCTCCCTCTTTACTAGTTTTGTGAGGAGATGAACATGCGATCAAATAAAAAGGTAGAGAAGCCCTAGGATTGTGGAGAGCGAATGCTTGAGATCCATAATATGATATAGATTTAGAAATAACCAATAAATCACAAAATACAATATCAGCAACCTCATAAGAGGAAACTAACATCAAATCCCCAACAACAAATTTGAAGAAGACTTGCGGTACTTGATTTGTCACACCAAAATTGATGAGACCATCTACAAGCATGACTGAAGGATCTTGGAACTTAAATTCGAACCAAATAATATCAGATCATATCCAAATAAGATCATATCATATCCAAATAGGTTCATATCAGATCCAAAATTGTGGTTCACCGAGATAGTATATGCACAGTTTTCTCCTTCAAAATTATGAATATTGGTGCATGCAATCTTATAGGAATTTGCTAGAAGATACAGATCAAGGAGAAGGAATGGATCACTCCTAAAATTTGATATGTTTTCCAAAATATTTAAAGTATTATTTATCAGCACACCATCAACAACTTTAGAGGGAGAGAAATCAAATTCCTTTTCACTTTCGGAAGCAATCACTGGCAAATTTTGCACATAATTTAAAGGAGAATCACTGGAGAATGTTTGCATAGAAGTGCAGCAGATATTTTCTCCAATATCAGAGATTTGAATGTATTCTTCTGTATCAGCCATATGAGAATATGATATATCATATATCTCATAAAATTCTGGAGAAACAAGAGAAGGAGCCACTGCAAGGAGACTTTATTCAATTCGAATAGACTGGGTGGAAGATTTTGCTTCTTCTTCATCTTGAACAACTTCATCATAGAGAGTAGAGGTAGAGAATTTTGAATCAAGAACCCTTGTGGTGCTGGGTGTGCTCTCCAAAGTACTATAATGATCCTCATTGTTCTTGCCAAAGGTTCTATCCATTGTTTTCCAGAGATCCTTTGGGTATTCAACAGAACCAAATAAGGTAGGGAAAGCTAGGATAAAGGGCCAGACATATTGCTCCAAAATCTCCATCGTTGTCATTTAGCCAGTCATTCTCATTCTCATAAGACTCTTTACCAAGTACAATAGACACCTAATAGATATCTTGTCTCTTTAGATATGCAATCATCTTCAACTTCCATTTTGAATATCTTGTGGATGGAGTAAGAAGAGGAACTAATAATTTTGAATCCATCTGAAATTGTACCTGCAATTACACAAAAAAAGGGAAGGTCGAACAACCTATACTTTTGGAGTTTTATTCACACCCGACTTAGTTAATCAAGAAATATTGATTAACATTTTATTTTCCCAAGAATTATATGGTAAACGCTCTGCTTCTGGTGCAGAGTTGGAATTTTTTTGAGTTTGTTTGCTCAAATTACCTCATTGATCCAACATGAAATATGTAGAAGAAGGATTGCCTTGTCCTGTTGAGGCTTTGATACCATATAAAAATTTAGCTCACAATAATCTATGAACCAAGAAAAAACTCACAAATAGATCTCACAAGCAATTTACTCAATATTGACATGAAACAGTGCAAAAAATGGCTTGCAGCTATATAATGCTTTCATTAATAAAAAATTAAATGGATACAATCTGGATAATGTTTACAATGTAATATAGTGGTATTAATAACCAGAAAATTCAAATACATGAGAGGAAATTTGAATTGATTAACTCAATCTAACTGTATGGATAACTGGACATGTCTAAATCACTATCGGGGCCTAACTAGTTAGCTCCAATTGTCTAAATCTGTTGCTCAATCAGTTAGAATCAGTTAAACTAGTCCAATTGAATGTAATTGGATGTAACTAAATGTAACATAACTAGGCTTGACTAGTCACCAACTGAACTCAACTGAAGGAGGTTGGTGTCGGCACTCCCAGTGGCTCCTAAATTGTAGGGATTGGTCTAGGAGGCGCCTAAAATGATGCATGCAAGTGCAGTTAGTGGAATTTATCCTCAATCAATGTTCCCCACACTCTAGTAACTGGTACAGATGGCCCCATTAGGCCATGTCACTAATACACAGGAGCAAAATTGCGACAGTTTTTCATTTCTATTTCCATGTTTTGTCATCTCACTTGCGACAATAATGGTCATGACATTTTGTGGCACTTATTACGTGGATATATCGACGAGCTTTCTAAGCCGTCAATATAGAGACAAAAATTGGTTGCTACGTATCTTCTATACGGTGGCCTTGAAATTGATTTTTTAGCATTCATTTTCTACGTTTCATCGCTCTATCGACACAGTTTTCATCCCCATAACGACGAAAATATGGCCAAAAACAGCTACAAAAAATCTAGTTTCCACGACAAACCGTGGAACACGTTCGATGAGCATGTGTCTCTCTATCGACGAATTCTGGAATTTGAACATGAAATTCTTCCACCCATTCGTCGCTCTATCGACACAATTGTCGTCCCTATAACAATGAAAATATGGCCAAAAACTACCATTTTTTTTGGTTCCACGCAAAATTGTGGACCATGTTCAATGAAAGTTTGTCTCTCGATCGACGAATTTTGGAATTCAAACAGAAATTTCTTCCACGCGTTCATCGCTCTATCGACCAATTTTTCGTCCCTAGAACGATGAAAATATGGCCAAAAACTGCTAGACAAAATTTAGTTTCCACGTAAAACTGTGGAACACATTTGACGAAAGTTGGTCACTCTATCGACGAATTTTGAAATTTGAACAGAAATTTCTTCCACGTAAAACCATGGAAAACCAAACACTTTCGACGAAATATGCAAGCTGAACGATAATTGTTCCATGAAACTCCGTCTCTATAGCGACAGTATTCCTGGAAAGACACCTCGGGTTTCAACGGTTTTGAATTACCCACGAGGAAAGTTGGTCGATATTGAGACGAAACTTGGAGGTTTCAAAAAAAATTTAAAAACCGTGGAAAGGCACCTTCCTTTCCATGGTTTTGGATCTTCAATATGTGCTTGTGAACAAATACATACTATATTTTAAAGACAAAGAAATGGATAAAATATAACATAGGAAAGGTGATTTATAGAAAATAAATATATCGGGAAAGTAAGATATGGGAAAAAACATATTGAAGTAAAAGGAAAAAAAATAAATGGGAAGTTTATGGGGGAGGTCAAAAAGTTTTAACTAAATCTAAAAAATAAGGCATAATGATTTAAAAAGTTCCCAAAAGTACCCAAAGTGCCCCTAAGCACCCTAATTATTGCCTCAAAAACTGTTTTCCGATTAGGATGCACAAATTCATAATAATTGGCTAAAATACATAATTAGAGGCTAAAGTGGCACCTCTTAGAACAGATTCTATGACAAGGTAGGATGCACGTCTATAAAAATACCATTGATAAAATATGTTGTAACCACCACAGGGATCGTATAAACATTAATTAAATTATATTCTAGGCACCACTGAGAGCTGATTTCTATGATAAGGTAGGGGGGTACATCTATAAAAATACCATCGATAGAAGTTGTATGCACCACTAGGCTCGAATCAAATTATTGTGATCCGAAATCAGGTTAAGCCCATTGGGGCTTAAATAACCCACAAGGGCTTGGAAGGATGCCCACATAGCTTGGAAGAAACCTGCAAAGGCCTGTAGATACCCACATAAGCTTAAAGAAGCCCACAATTCAGAAGTAAAGGAAGCCCATGTTCTGAAGATGAAGGGAGCCCGAGCTTTGAAGACTGAGGAAGCCCGCAGGTGTAAATGAAGCCAGAGAAGGTTAATCCCGCAATTTTCAGAAGAGATGAAAATGAAAAACTGATCCTTCTTATGCAACCACCTCAAGCATGGCCAAAATTGGTCAATGTTAGTACCAAATATGCCCAAAAGAAAAAAAAGTCCCTTGAGCACATGATAGGAAAGAGACATGTTAATCAACAAAAAATTGACAAATTATTTCTATTCTTTTACTATGCGTACAAAAAATTCATCATAGATCACCTTTTGGAATTGATTATAAGTAGGTTGCACAGTTTAGCATGCAATTTGTAGTTTAGAAACCATATCAAAATTTCCTTGGAGACACTCCTCGTAAAATATCATCACTTGCTCTACTACGTGTGAAGAGGTACTAGTGATAATTCATCATACTACAAAGCATACGGTGCATTGAATTCATCTTTATTGAAAAATAAATAAATAATAAAGCAATAACTCAACCCCTAGGGAAAAAGAGTAGTTGTTCACCTGTAAAATATGTGTTGGATCTTTGTAGTGCCAACTGGTGGTAAGTTGTTTTGATGTTGCTCATTATTGGAAGAGGTGAATATGAAAATTTTATCCTTCTTATGCAACCACCTCAAGCATGGAAAAAATTGGTCAAGTTAGTATCAAATATGCCCATAAGATAAAAACAGTCCCTAAGCACATGATGGGAAAGAAACATGTTAGTCAACAAAGAATTGAAAAGTTATTTCTATTATATTACTAGGATTGATCTCATGTAGCAAAAAACTCATCATAAGTTATCTTTTGGCACTGAGAAGTAGGTTGCACAGCTGAGCATGCAATTTGTAGTTTAGAAACCATATCATAATTTCCTTGGAGACACTCATGTAATAACATCACTTTATCTGCTAGCTTTGAAGATCTAGACATATGAATTTATTGTCCACATATGTGCCATGCAACAACTGAAAGTTTATCATCACAGTAATTAGAACCTGTAAAATAGTGCAACCAATAACCAGTGTTAATCATTTAAAGTGCCATTTAGCATATGATTTCCAGATCTGTGTATGTGATAGCATAGATATAAAATACTAACTTAATGAAAATTTAGTGCCAAGTTAACCATAATGTTATTATCATTCACTCGATCATGTATGTAAGCTCTGAAATATCATAATCATCAAGTCCATTATCATCACCCAACTCTCAATAACAATAATTAGTACTAAGAAAATCCAAAACAATACTCAGTAAAATAATGTCAGAATTATATCACCGTGCATTCAGAGATGTAAGGTTCCAGATCTAAGTAAAAAAACAGACTTACATTTACCCAGAAAACTAATGCGAATAGGGCAGAAAACTAATCAAATCATTAAGATATATTTATACAAAACACACCACCATCTAAATAGTTTGAAATACTAACTTATTTTCTGTTTTGAGTGTGCAGAGAAGGTAGCTAGGGCATACGAGGTCTGCAATACATATTGCATACCTGTGCTTAATAAAGGAGAGGGCTCAAATTGTGGGAGCAACAGGTCTACGTTTTTAGGGTTTTACATAGAAATTCGTTGTTTAGGGATTTCTTTTTCAATAAAATAAAAGTTACAAAAACACATAAAATTTAAGTCTAAAACCTAAGAGAAACAAAAATAACCTAAAAATATATTTACAAGTATACAAATCAGAAAATTTAGTTTTGAAAGATAGATGAACAATTAGGGTTTGAAAAATTAAAATTTATTAAGCTAGGGTTTCATCATGCCGAAATTATAGGAAGAAGTGTCGAACAAAGCCTAATTTCTTCTACGTGATTTTTCTTCTATTTTTCTATGTTGCTAAGAAGAATTTGTGTTTTATGTAGAAGGTTGTCTCCTGGTTCTGATGATAGTCTAAAACTAGTTATTTAATATTGGTTGTATCTCTTGTATCTTAATAGAATGAAATAGAATTTAAGGATAAAGACAAAAACATTAAGGATAAAGAACACGTCAAAACCCTTACCTTATCATTGTCCTTTTGTTATAGCTGATTTTACCACTCCAGGTGAATCACACTTGTATGGCCTTTCCCCTGTCCCTCTGCAGACTCCTTAGACCCCTTGGACCATTTTTTGTCCTTTGATGTTTCCTTGACCATCCCTATAAACATGTGAAAATTCATATACACGACTTTTAAACTCCTAATCGCGTATATACGCGGGTTTGACCACTAAAACCACATACATCGGGATGTGTACAAAATCCAAATCCTTTTGGAGTTTTCCTTGACATGGATCCGACTCACTTGACTCCTGGCCTTCCCTATGCCTTGAGATCGCTCGGATTCGACTTTTCATTACCCCTTTGAAAAGCTATATAAGGAACTCTTTGGTACATTGAAGGCATATGAGAGAATTGCGAGCAAAGAAATTATAGTCCATTGTTGCCGGAACTTGTGCTTGAGTCTACATCCTTTTGTCCCTTGGACACTTTTGTGTTCTTCCCAAGCTTTCCTTTTGCTTGTGAGATTGCTATCAAGAGATGGAGGATTGAAGTGGTGGAGGCCCAAGTGGGGGATTCAGTTTCTTCGATTCGCAGACGTGTCGACAGAGGTTGTATCCATTGTAATCTCTGATTTTATATTAATAGAAATATCTTTTCCTGTCCAATAATGTGTATTTGAAAGAATATTTTATCCATGGGATGATTTCAAATGCTTATACATTGTTGATTATATATGCTAGAATAGATCTAACACCAATATATATAGTATGCTTGTCTTGTTTACTTGTTGTTGAGGATGTGATTAATCAATTCAAGCTGAAGTTGGAAAGCTCAGTGGGGATCTACTTCAATTGTCCGGAATAAGGTATGAGGTCTGATCCTTTAGTGTTAGACATTTAATTTCTATTGCATATTGGAAAGGATTGATTTCTGGAGTCAAGCTGTTTGTTGTGGTACCCCAAACCATAGGAATTTCTCTCCGTAACAGAATTGGCGACTCTGCTGGGGATGTTCCTTGTTTTTATTTGGGGGTTTGTGGGCACAATGGGCTTGATATTCTTGACTTGCTCTTTGTTTCTCCTTGTTTCTGTGTTGCATTTTATATGATGTTCATCCATTGACACTCCCCTTTATTGGTTTGACCCTTGTCCTACTTTTTACCACTGCCTTCTCTGTATACGCAAGTTTTTGGCTAAAAGTTGCGTACATATGCGGATTTTTGGCCAAAAGTCACGTATACACGCAGGTTTTTGGCCAAAATCCGCATATACATGCAGTTTTTTGGCCAAAAGTCGCGTATATACGCAGCTATTCTTTAAACAGTAGTGTAAATCCTCCCTTTTGGTGAGTTGATGTTGTGGGAAGTTGCTGGGTGGGTTGTGAGTGTGGTTGGGTCTTCCTTGGGTCTGATGTTGTCTGTTGGATGCTTCTTTTGTGACCAGAGACCGATTTTTCATTGATTTTTCTTTGAAATTAGTTTTAGTCATTTATCCTTTTTGTTTTTCCATTAGTGCATTACTCTTTTTTGTCTCGGTGTCTTGCTGGGCTTGTGTTTTATACTTGCTGCGGAGACTGAGAGTTTTAGATGACTTTTATTGCATTTTTGATTCTTTTATATTGAAAAATACAAAGTAGTTGCACTCTTAGTTGCATCTTAGATATGGATTTGAGGAGGTACTCGCATTGGATTGCTTGGATGAGAGTTTTATTTAGGATTTCATATAGGAAGGATTGCATCGGCATTCAGAAAGGAATATATATTTATGCATCTCATGTAGTGGCATACCCTATTTTTCATTTGACAAATATTGCACTTAGCATTGTTTGTTATGGTGTGCACTTTTATTTCACTGCTGAGTATTCATATCACTAGTTGCACGACCATTTCTCTTTGAGTAATTACAGCCAATTAAAATCAACGCATAATTTAAAATGAATTACACTCGTTTATTTTATAGGGTGCATCAACAAGATTAGGTTTTAGGGTCTTGGAATAGTTCATTGTGAGTAAATTCTCCAAGACCACTAAACAACAACATGTATGTGTCTGTCCAGGTGAGTGTGTAAAATTCCTTGGTATAACCAGTGTTTCTCAGGATCCTCCTCTCAAAAGGGAGTTAAGCACGAGGTAGTGTGAGCGGTTATTAATTAGGATGACCCCTAGTCATAACTGAGTAGCACTAGAGATATTTCCAGGATTTTATTTGTATCTAGGGGCTCTTTCTAGAGTTTCGAGCTTTGCTACCCTGCCCATACGGTCAATCCTGCCTGCGACTGTCTGCCTGAGCATTGATTATATTGAGGTGACCTTAGTGGACTTACCTAGGATATCGCGTGGGTACTTTGCAAGGGTTATTCTACGGGTGTCCCGGTAAGGTTGGGGTCAGTCAACACAGTCAATTTATGCGTTGAAGCTGAGGGGCACTATAATTGGTTACGTACCTCCGCTTGTAGTGTATGGGAGTTTCGAGCCTCTCCTAGGCGAGACATACCTGCTGCATTCGGGATCTCACATATCCTCCCTTTGGTTTGCTTGTATTTTGGTTGTAGATTTTCTTAGGAGTGTGCTCTTTGTGTGCTAGTTGGCCTTTGGGATCGTGGTTACTTGAATATATTTATGCTCTCTTGAGTTTGGGTCCTTTTATTTTCGGCATGCCTGGTATTCTATCACCCGTCCTTTGTCCTAGTACGGACCCTGGTGTCAGACTTGGGGGAATCACAGCCCCTTACCGTGCTCATAGATTTGGGAATGGTCATATTCCATCCCATACTCCATTTGTGGAGGATGTCGACTCCATTCTCTTGGTATTTACACCGGTGGTCACCCTCACAGGGGTGGTAGTGGATGCGTGAACGTTGGGTCTACACCTTACTTTCCTTTTTATGTCCCTTCGTTCAACGCATTGTTTCCTTTGGGTGCTGTTGTCATGATCATTCCTCCCTATATCCTATAGTTTGGATTCTTTATTGACTATTTTGGGTTGTTTTGGACTAATATGGTTGTCATGTAGGGTCCAACTTTTGTACACTCTCTTCGAGGTTTTGACCCGTTCGTGCCTATCATAGGTATTATGTCTGAACTGGCATATAGGTTACGATTTCACATCCGCTTGCACTTATGCATTGCCTTATGACCATTCCATCTTAACCTTAGGTACAAACCCATTCCATGGTATCACGAAACCTTCATGCTGCTGTTAGAAGTGGTACTATGTGAATGGTAGAGCTTTCCTATACATGGGTGCCCTAGTTAGATCCCTTTCGCATTTGGTACCCATGCTGTGAGTCCTCTCTTAGGTTCGGGAGTCCCTTTTAGTCCCACCATGTCCTTGAGCAAGAGATTCATACTCCTCTTGAACTTTATGCTGGCCATTTCCCCGGGACTCCCTTATGTCAAGTTGTAATTGCATTATCATGAGCTTTGCCTGCCTTATTGAGCCTTATGCCGGCTTCCCTGACATTGAGTTTCACCCATATATCCAGAGCTTGTCTCATGTATAGCCATGCAGATCCATTTTATATATCCTTTGCAGCTTGATTCCCTTTTTACCGGGAGGGGACTTTCCCCCGAGTGTCACTATCTTACACATGTATCCTTGCATTGAGCATAGGTATGTTCCACTGCTTGGAACTAGTTTTTTTTCCCCTATGACACTCGTCTCCTCCTAGTCTTTAACTATAAAACAGTTTTATTCTTTTTCAAGCTTTTTAAATATTTGAAAAAGTCCAAAAAAATAAAAAAACCAAAAAATCGGACAGGGAAATATGTTATCTTTGGCAGCTGTCGAGTCGTGTCGCCTTCGAATAGAGCACTGTATATCGCATCCATTGGTTTGGTTTATAGTTTGACTTTAGGATATATACTTTTTTATCTAAGTTTATCTCCACCAACTGGTTAAGCTTCCAGTCCCCATGGAACCTCTGTCGATGCCTCCTGTGTCGCAGAGATGTCCCAGTTTGTATATCGAGTCTATGCTACCTTTATTCAGTCACCATTTGCCGTTATGCTCTTGTTTGAAGGAAGTTGAAACCCGAGTCGGCCATTCCTCAGTTATCTTGACTTTGCATGTCGGCCATTCCTGGTACAGTTACTGGTTCATGCACCTTATGATCGAGTCCTTCCACATTATACAGCTTTGCTGAGTACCTCATGTTGGATGATGGGGGATTCCTTAATGCCCTCCTTCCAGCGGATTTCATCCCATTAACTTCAGATCATTTATTCTGGGATTGGAATCTAGAGTCATTTTGAGTGCCTTGATACTTGCAATCTTTAGTGGTAGGTTCTCTCGCCATCGACAGTCTTTGGGAATACATCAATGTCCCCTGATCGATGGATCCTCTCAAGTGTTCGACCTCAACACATTTATTCACACTTGTTAGTTTGCACTCTAGTACCTTGATTCCCATTTTCATTATCGGTGGGTGATCTCGCGTCTGTTAACGGTATACATCAATGACCGGTAATCAGACGATGGACTACTATGTTCGACCTCGACACCTCTATTCACATAGTAGGACATGTACTCGTAGTGGTTTGTGTAGAAGACCTTCCAGATTGGTGGCATCTCTTATATGATACCTCCTTGATCGTGCTAGTGTTCATGAGATTTCAACTCTCGTGACTTGATTCCAGTGTATGTCAGACATCTTCAGCCATTATGGAGATCTCGATCCATTATATATATTCAGCCATTATGGAGATCTTGGTCCTTTATATATCTTCATTATCGAGATTTTGATTTATGTATATTGTACGTGGCGATGAACACTTATGTGATATCTTGTATCATGCCTATTCATGGCCATTGTACTCTTATGCATCCAGGACTACTAGATGTATTTGCAGTATGTGCAGAGTTGTATCATTGTACTATGGTGATTAGGTGGGTGGTCTTCCATTTGAGATCCTTCATCACTCCATTTCTGGGATGGACTTATAATGTATTTCGGCCATCGTATGACCCCTCTGACCTCACACATTAGGGGGCATCTGTTATAGCTGATTTTACCACTCCATGTGAATCACACTTGTATGGCCTTTCCCCTGTCCCTCTGCAGACTCCTTAGACCCCTTGGACCATTTTTTGTCCTTTGATGTTTCCTTGACCATCCCTATAAACATGTGAAAATTCATATACGTGACTTTTAAACTCCCAATCGCGTATATACGTGGGTTTGACCACTAAAACCGCGTACATTGGGATGTGTACAAAATCCAAATCCTTTTGGAGTTTTCCTTGACATGGATCCGACTCACTTGACTCCTGGCCTTCCCTATGCCTTGAGATCGCTCGGATTTGACCTTTCATTACCCCTTTGAAAAGCTATATAAGGAAATCTTTGGTACATTGAAGGCATATGAGAGAATTGAGAGCAAAGAAATTATAGTCCATTTTTTCTGGAACTTGTGCTTGAGTCTGCATCCCTTTGTCCCTTGGAGCACTTTTGTGTTCTTCCCAAGCTTTCCTTTTGCTTGTGAGCTTGCTATCGAGAGATGGAGGATTGAAGTGGTGGAGGCCCAAGTGGGGGATTCAGTTTCTCTGATTTGCAGACGTGCTGACAGAGGTTGTATCCATTGTAATCTCTGATTTTATATTAATAGAAATATCTTTTCCTGTCCAATAATGTGTGTTTGAATGAATATTTTATCCATGGGATGATTTCAAATGCTTATACATTGTTGATTATATATGCTAGAATAGATCTAACACCAATATATATAGTATGCTTGTCTTGTTTACTTGTTGTTGAGGATGTGATTAATCAATTCAAGATGAAGTTGGAAAGCTCAATGGGGATCTACTTCAACCGTCCAGAATAAGGTACGAGGTCTAATCCTTTAGTATTAGACATTTAATTTCTATTGCATATTGGAAAGGATTGATTTCTGGAGTCAACCTGTCTGTTGTGGTACCCCAAGCCATAGGAATTTCTCTCCATAACACCTTTCACCAGATCCATTCTCCCATACAACTTGATAAGAGTTGTCCACGAGATGCATTTCCATCATGAAGACCTGCATAAATCATCAAAGACATAATTTTTATATGAGTAAATAATATATAAGAAAATAAATAGTCATTTAAATCCTACTACAAAGTCCTGTAGAAATCAATGAACCGTGAAATGTTAAATTTATTAACAATTTTTTAAGAAATAGACATGCATTTAAAAATTTACAACCATCTTTAATACATAGTAATAAAAGAGTATTTATACCTTATTGAGCTCCTCTCTGTTTCAAGAACAATTTTATATTCTCTACTGAATAGGGCCAACCACGTGAAGGTGGAAGCTCATATGGCCCCTCCCCCCACTCACATCGCACTCAATTCCCCATACCCAATAAATGATGTTGTTTACATAGAAAACATTTAAACATTCATGCATAACTAGGCTAGTCATCAAAACATATAAACATAAAAACATTGAAGCATAATGAGGTAATTCATATAAACATTGAAGCATAATGAGGTAATTCATATAAAAATTGTTTTATACTAACAACATCGATATACATCCAAATACAAGTCATGAATTTATGCATCTACTTTTTCTTTGATTCTGTTTTTTTGCATTGAAATAACTGATGATAATTGGGATATTATCATCATCATTTGGTGGATTATCTACAAATCCATGTTCTACTATTGTTTGTGTTTCCATTCCCTCATGTATCATACTTCTTGTACGTCGTTGACTAGGGCATGGAGGCATTTCTAAAGGGGCGTGAACTGCAACAACTAAAATGGGCATATCGATATGTTGAAATATTATTGAAATTAATAGTTCATCATTTTGATTAAAATTACAATATTTCTCTTGACATGTCTGTGTAGATGTGACAGCTGGTGTGTTAATTTTTTCTCTACTTGCTAATTCCTCTTGCGGTTCACCCTCCCGAGCTTCATGGTCTTCGATCGAAAGAAGAAAATTTAAAAGTATACGTCAGGAAATAAATATCTATAATCACCGTAGATATTTATATTTCCAAAGCACACATACCAGAATGGTCACTCTGCTCCCCACTATCATGGGACACGCACACCCCAACATTAGCTAGTACGTGCAGAGTACTGCTGGAGTCAGTGCTGCGGTTGCACTATTGCTTAAAAGAAAACATAAATAGTCAGTTATGGGTGATATAATAAAAACTGAATAGACTTTAATAGTATACTACAATTATGTCTTTATTCATTTTTTTTACCTGCATCTGCATCATTGGGGAGATTGGAGTTTGCCCCAAGCTTTTCCAATATTCAATGAAACTTTTAAAACCATACTTGAAACCAAGATTTAGGTATTCCTCAGTGGTAGCATCTTGGAACGTATTTCCCTACAATGCATAACACATAAAATTCCCTCTATCAAAAACAGATATTTGTTCGCTAATTCGAAATAAATATTCCCCACAGTTAATCATTTAATTCTTACGATTTGGGCTCTTAGTTTTCTGTAGCCACCAAGGCTATGTTTCCCATTATTTTCCACTCTATCTTTGGTTTCTTTGGAGGTGTCCGATAGCCTATATATGAGAATTTTGAAAATCGTTAGATATCAGAATTCTTGCTTAAAACAAAAAAGAAAAAAATAAATGAGCATATTTCACTAAAAAGATGATATGTGTTGTACCTTACTTTTCTAGGACGTGGTTGTTTTCCTTGTCTTTTTAGCAAGTTCTCCTTTGCATCCTCTATGAGTGCCTTCCACTCTTTCTCTGGAACCATGGGAGGGCACTCATGCTTGAGTTCAAGTTGCAATTTATCCCTATATTGGGCCCTAGTATATTTTAAATTCTCGCCGGCTAACTTTGCAACCACTTTCTTGTTGAACGTATTGCCAAACAAGTTTACCATGTGGTCTATCAATACCTCTCTCTTTGCGCTATCTTGGCTATTCCACCGTGTGCGAATGATGGGGCCAAACAGCTCCAATGCTTTGTCATTCAAATTCATGTAGAAAACATTGTTTCCTACAGAAAAGTGTAATCAATTAATTTATAATAATTTCAGCGTATGTCCATTTCAATTTTATGATTAAAATGAATAAATTAATTAATAAACACTTGCAATATTTTGAATCTTGATCGGAATACAAGCGTCATCCACTAGAAAGGTTAGATCTAGTGATACAGTGCTCTTAACTCATGTTGCTCCAGGACAAGTTTCCTGGTCATCTATAGTAGGTTCATCTCCGGAGTCATGTGGATTCCTAGGCTCCGTCTCATCATGCACCGGCATCATGTCATGCTGATCAAAATCGGTGCCCTCATCAATGGATTTGAGGCCAACTGGAGGAGTGTCAAAAAGCCTCATTGGTACATTGCTTTGTCTGCGTTGTTGCTGCATTGGAGCATGACTGCTACCTATACCTGTCTCGGCAATTTCTCTAGTCACGGGTTGTAAAAAATCCTACAAACGAAAAACTTTACTTTATCAGATTAGTTGGAAAAATAGAAAAAATACTATCAGATATGAAATCATGTCATAGCTTAAAAAAATATGTGAAGATGCCACTTACCCCATAATATTTTATTTGTTCTTTCATCTCTTCAATCCTTTCCCTGATCGCATGTGTCATGGGCCTTATGCAAGCCAAGGAGATAATTTCTATGTTTTATTTTTCAGGGCCTTCTTTATAGTATCCATAGGGTCTATGGAATAGTAAATTTCATCCTCAAGCTCCTCATCACCCAGATGAAGTGCACTGGACTAAATTCATCAAACTAAAATTAAGAAAAATAATTTTAACATCATTCAAACATTGTTATTGTAATGAAATTTAGTTACTATTAAGAATCAACACTTACTTGATACGGTGTTGTGTCCGGACACTTCCCACGGTCACCCCCTACTGATATACTTCTAGTGGGTTATTGTCCACGATCACCCTGGACCGTGGAAGCAACAGGTGCCTTTCCACGGTCCCTGCCCTGACACAATAAATCAATCAATAATTCACCATAAGCACATAAAAATGCGAATGTCAACAGTGGAAATCGAATGCTAACAGAAAAATTGAAACATTTAGTTTTTATATTTAACAGTTACCTGACGGGGCATAGAGCGTGACCTTCCACGGTCACCCTGGACCATGGAAGCAGTAGGTTCCTTTCCACCGACGCCACCCTGACACAATAAATCAATAAATAAACGTTATGAAAATAATTGTAACATAAGAAAAAATGAGATATTGCAATAATATTTATTTTTACCTCAGAAGTAGAGGACACGCTTTCTATTCCATGATGAACATGGGCATGAGACCCCTGCCACAGTGTAATAAGCATGTTCTCACATGGAAATCTTTTGGGGTTTGAGTTTCTAGTTATTGTAGTCATATTTAGTTACTATATTTAGTTGAGTCAATAATTGTAACATCAACAAAAATGAGATATTGCAATAATATTTACTTTTACCTCCAATGGAGAAGATACATGTTCTGTTCCATGGCGATGAGCAGGCCCCTGCCACAGTATAATAAGCATGTTATCATATGGAAATATTCACAATAAGCACAAAAAAGTGAATGGTAACAGTGGAAATTGAATGTTAACAGAAAATCTCAACATTTAGTTATTATATTTAACACTTACATGATGGGGCATAGAGTGTGACCTTCCACAGTCACCCTGGACCATGGAAGTAGAGGAAACACTTTCTGTTGCATGACGACCATGGGCAGACCCCTACCACAGTGTAATAAGCATGTTGTCACATGGAAATATTTTGGGTTTGGAGTTTCTAGTTATTGTAGTCATATTTAGTTACTATATTTAGTTGAGTAAATAATTGTAACATAAAAAAATGAGATACTGCAATAATATTTACTTTTACCTCCAAAGGAGGAGACACATGTTCTTCTCCATGGGGATGAGAAGACCCTTGCCACAATGTAATAAGCATGTTCATATGGAAATATTCACAATAAGAACGACAAAAGCGAATGGTAACAGTGAAAATTGAATGTTAACTGAAAAAATCGAAACATTTTGTTATTTACATCATATTTATTTACTATATTTAACATTTACCTCACGAGGCATAGATTGTGACCTTCCAGAGTCACCCTGGACCATTAAAACAGCATGTGGATTTCCACTTCTCCAACCTTGACAAAGTAAATCAATCAATAAAAGTTGATTCAATAATTGTAACATAAAAAAAATTGAGATAAGCATAATAGTGTAATAAGCATTTTATCACATGGAAATATTCATAATATGCATGAAAAAAGAGAATGTCAATGGTGGAAATGGAATGTTAACAAAAAAATCGAAATATTTAATTATTGTAGTCATGTTTAGTTACTATATTTAGCATTTACCTGATGAGGCATAGCGTGTGACCTTCCATGGTTACCCTGTACCATGGAAGCCACATCTATTCAATTTAAGTTGTAATCGATCAACAACCTTTCACCTGGAAGTATTGTTTTTGTTGCACATACAAATATACGATGTTCTTTGCATCCCTCAAATTCACAATTCGGTTTCTTAGTTGTTGTCACCGTCCATGTACTATTTACAAAGCCGGAAACGTTTCTGGATGCTTTTGGTCTCCCATCAATATACATAGTCGCCCCTTTGTTTTTATAGTGTTCTGCTAGTTGTATATAATTTGTGACAACTCCGTATCTCCTCATGCTTCGAGTATATTGGACCAATATCAACCAGTTATTGTATCTGTATAATGACTCGACATACTCCATCAATTCAGTTACAGTTCCATAGACGACCTTTATTCCATCCATGGAAAATAGCCTCAATCCATGTAAGGACAAAGGAGCAATGCGATAAATCCTCCCATTGATGAAGAAATCTGTGTCCACTTGAGGTAGCTTATTAGGTACCCATCATTGCACTTGATGTCTATACCTCAAGGGAAACTCAATGTCACCTATGCTCTCAGCATCATAATTATATGACCCTCCATTGGCAATAAAATATTGCATGTGTCAACGAAATCTTTTCCTTACCTTTTCAAATATAGTTGATATAGAACCGGTAGATCTAGTACAACACGTATCACTTTCAACCTCTCCTGGTATATCTTCACTGTTACTCGAGGAAGATAGATTTGATAGATACCTATTTGGTGGTACCTACACTCGATAAAACAAGAATATAAGATACAAAGTGGATATAGTTTAGCATGCAAATATATTTACTTGTAATGTTTTAATATCAAAAGTTTTTTCTTCCCAAAAACTTTACCAAAAGCTATTTTTCTCTCAAAGGTGTAATTTCTTTTAGAGTTATTTATATTTGAATTATTTTTAAGTATAAGACACGATTTGATTTGGTTTGGAATTTTTTCACAACACGGATATAGAAGTGTGTTTCTTGGGCCACTTGACTAGTTAATGCATGCAAAGAGGTATGGGGTTCCCCCTCATATAGATCATGTTGGGGATTCAATTTGGAATGGGCGGTGGTCATATAGCTTCATTCATGGATTTCCCATCGAAACTTGACGAATTTAGTCTAACACTCCCTCTTCCACAGTGGTTTGATATGCAATTTTCCTCGTGCAAGGTACTCCTTCTCTAACTATGTGCCTGATTTTTTTTAAATAGGATAACATTGTGAAATGTCACCAAATCTATACCAATTATAGGTAGTCTTGAGAATTGGTGACATTTGGTGAAATGATGATTATGGATAGACATATCCTAGAGATGTTCATTAATGACAAAAGAACTTTTGATGGGCATAGGCATGTATGATAAAGTTGGAAAAAGACTAAGTGGGTTAAAATTGTCCTAAAGCAGTAGTCTTATGAAAATGCCCACCATATTTCAAAAAAAGGATAAATTGCCCACCATGGCCTGTCATCCCATAGTTGGTTGAAGTGTCTATCTGACCATGCCACCAATTCTCAGAACAACTCTTTGAGGAAGAATATACAGGCCTCCCAAAAGAAGTTATTTTTGGTCAAATTAGACAAGTTGCTCTAGGAGAATGCTCACCATAATTTGTGGGTTGAAATAAATTCCAGCTCCATTTGGGAATCCTGTAGGTGGCTGTGTTGTCTACCTGACCATGTTCTTACTTTGACCTAAAAGTACCTGAGACAGAAATTATGGATTTGCCAAAACAGGGTCTTAAGCAACTTTTACATCATACTTCAGTAAAATGTCTGCCGAGGAGAGAGAATGTAGTTCCAGAGAATGAAACTGGTCTTAATGGATTCATATGGTTGTCCTCCATCCATTGGATGTCTTACACTCCAAGCTTGATGAAAAGTTGAAATCACCTTTGAGACATAGGATTTAAAGAAATTGACCAAGCGTCAAATCACAAGGTTGAAGAGGCATTTGGAAATGCCTGCCAAAGCCTGTTTGAGTGATGATAAATTCATCAGAAGGTATAGGCATGCTCTTTAATGAACTGTCTATCCATCCATGTTCTTATTTTTTCTTATGGTGACCACATGAGAAAAATATCAGCCTGCCAAAAGAGGTAAAACCATTATCTTGCATATCCAAAAATATGAAAAATTGACCAAGTGTTGAAAATAGGAGATTGAGATCCCACTTGGAGCAAAATTGCCAGATTCATCTCTTTAACTGATAAATTCATCATATGTTATGGGTCCATTCTTTGATGATCTAGGAATCCACTCATGATCTCAGTTTCCCTCTGGGTGTTCACACGTGTGAGATATGAGTCTGCCAAAATGACTCCTGGCACAGTAATGACTAGGGCCTGACAAAATTCACTAAGTGTTGAATTGAGCAGTTTGAAAGAACATTTTAAAGTGACTGCCAAATACTGTGTGTTTTTTAGTAAGGTTTTAAGGTGACATGGTCTTGTTCCTAGTTGAGGTGGATACCTATCCATACCCTCAGTTTGTTTAAAGATGGTCAAGATGTGTAAAATATAAGTCTTCCAAAAGTTAGAAAAGTATGCCTGTACAGTCTTGGTGAAATAAAATAGTAAGCTACAGGAAATTAATAAACATAAATTTATAAAGGGAATTCTGCATATGTTGAGAAGGATTTTAGGATAGTATTTTGGAAGATATGATGTGATCAAAATTACACATCATATATTTAAGGAAGAAATGCTCGCAGAGGGTTTAATGAAGACACACACAGGCTACAATACTCTTGATAACCTTCGGACTCTTTGAGATATGCCAAACAAAGGCGACCACACTAACTACCATGGTATATGTCAAAAAGAGGTAAACAGATATAAGTGTCGTTGAAAAATAATACTTTTATCAAATGTGTCTTTAAAGAAGAAAGAGGTATCAGGGTCAATTTACTAGAGTCAATTCAAATTTTATCCCACGAGTCCCATGGAACTATACATTGTTCCAAAATCCAAACCAGTAAATGGGAAAAGCTTGCAAAGTGTGTTGTAATTCAAGTAAAAGTGAGCATAAAAATAAAATAAAATGCTTCTTTAAAGGAGAAATATGTCTTAGGTTTTATTATACGCAGTCATTATACTTGCAACTCCGATGGCACTCTACAAAATGTTTTAGACCCATAATAGAAAAAAATCACAAAAGCTTGAAAAGTGTGCCATAATCCATGTAAAAATGACAATCAAAGCAAAATTAAATGTGTTTTTAAAGGAGAAAGAGGTCTCACGTTCAAGTTTCGACAGAATCAGTTCAAATTATAGCTCATAGAGGACTCTATTTTAGACCATTAAATAGAATAAGATTACACAAGCTTGCACTCTATAGAATGTTTTAGACATAAAATAGAATAAAATAACAAAATCTTGTAATTTGTGCCATAATGGAGGTAAAACTAATTATTAAAGAAAAATTAAATGCTTAGAAGAAACACATCTCAGGTTCAAATTTTTGATAGAATCGGTTGAACCAGATCAGATTATAGATCCTACAGGACTCTGCACAATGTTGAGGACCATTAAATATAATAAAATTACAAAATCTTGCAAATTGTGCCATAATTCAGAAAATTATACAAGAGCACGACTGGCTTGCAGTGCTCAGTTCAAATTATAGTTCAGATGCTCCAATAATAGAAAACCCTTACTAGATCCACCGATAATAGAAGCGATGGTAGCACAACAAAAAAATTATAATTTAAGTATGACTGTACCGAATCCGTATTGGTTCAGAAATTTGACGTATTTTCCCAAATTCCTACGCTACTAGGGTTAATGGGATTACAGAATTCATTGGGCCCTTTGTTATCCTCTGGACTGCGGCTGGATTGCCTCCACTGGGAACGCGGGTATCCTCTGGACTGGTATCCCCTGCTCTGCTCATCAAATTACCAATGCTCTGGATGCTGCTAATGAACTAGTGCGGGGGAGTGAACTTGTTCATTGCTGTTTTGCTAATGAGCTAGTGCGCGGGTGTTTTTTTGAATTCTACATTTTTTGTTTGTTTATTTGCATATTTTATATTTTTTGTTTTGTTTTTTATTTATTTATTTTGCATATTTACCTTTTGTTTAGTTTTTTTTGTTTTTTTTTGTTTGCATATTTTATATTTCTTTGCATTTTAAATTAATTATAGTTAAACAACTTTATGTTTTTAATTTACTGTAGTTTAATTTAACTAGGATTTTGTCATAATTTGTATTGGTTTCATTGCTTATAGTGAGATCCTATACATAAGTCCCTACAAGGACGAACACAATGATGATGACAATGATGACGATGATGATGATGATGGTCATGATAATCATGATGGCGATGAAGACGAAAAATATGATGGTGATGACGACAACAATGACGATGATGATGATCATCATCATCCTTGTCATCGTCATCACCATCATCTTCATCAATATCATCATCATCATCTTCATAATCATCATCATCGTCATCATGATCTTCTTCTTCATCATCATCCTCCTTATCATCATCATCTTCATCATCAATGTCTTCATCATCACCATCATCATCATATTCGTCGTCATCATCATCAACATCTTCATCTTCATCATCATATTCATCATCAACATCATCGTCATCCAAATCATCAGCATCTCTATTATCATTATCATCATCATCATCATCATCATCATCATCATCATTTTCATTATCATCGTCATCATCTTCATCATCATCATCATATTCATCGTCATCATCATCATCATCATCATCTTCATCGTCCATTAGAGGAAATTTCAACTCAAAATGGGCCTCCTAAAATGAACTAATAAAATAATAGTTAAAATAATAAAATAATATTTATTAATTTTGGAGGAAGAAAAGAAAAAAACTACTTTTTTGTTTGTATTTTTGACATATCCCCCTGTGTTTTTACTCAAATTTCGATCGGAAGAGCTCGTTGGATGCAGAATTATTCCCCATCCAACGAGTACCCACTCGACATACTTTTGATGGACCCCGCTACCCCAAAAACAAGAAATACCTAAAAAAATGGAATGTTGACATCATCATTTCATTTTTTCAGGTATTTCTTGTTTTTGGGGTAGCGGGGTCCGTCAAAAGTATGCCGAGTGGGTACTCGTTGGATGCAAAATTTAAT
>LPNX011088996.1:106292-116292 GCA_001517045.1 Pseudotsuga menziesii
AATTTTAGGGGGAGCTCAGTGAACGAAGACATCTACATGATAGGGGGAGCAGCCAGTTGAGTGAAAAATTAAGGATTGCTCCTAACACCCATTCCAAGGACTAAATACAAGGAAGTAGTAAAAAAATACAACTTATTGGACCCTGTGAAGCCTCCTGTTCTTAGATTTGTGCACATGAAGAATCAAGACTTATGGACATAGTCCGGTGTCTTAAAAGAGGACGATCCAAACTGAGCAGTTTGGTAGTTCCATAAAGTGCATCCTTTATATCAATGAATAATCACTCATAACCATTCTATTATAGTGTTGGTGAAGCTCAGAAAAATTTAGTGAAGATCAAGGTAAAGATCTTGTCATCACATCTTCATCATCATCTTCATCTTCATCATCATATTCATCATCATCACCATCACCATCATGATCATCTTCATCTTCATCATAATCATCATCATCATCATCATCATCATCCTCATCCTAATCATCATCATGATAATAATGATAATCATGATCATCATCTTCATCATCCTCATCCTAGTCATCATCAACATCCTCCTCCTCATCATCCTCATGCTTTCCCCCATCATCATCATCATCATTGTTGTCGTCGTCATCACCACCATCATCATTGATCATCATCATCATCTTCATCTGCATCATCATCATCGTCATCATCAGCTCCCTCTTCCTAATCAACATCTTCATCATCGTCATCATCATCATTTTCATCATCACCCTCATCATCTTCATCATGTTCATAATGATCACCACCACCACCATTATCATCATCATTATCATCATCATTATCATCATCATCAACATCTTCATCATCATCATGATCATCATCATCATGCTCATCCTCATCCTCATCCTCATCATCATCATCATTATCATTTTTGTCATCATCATCCTCATCCTAGTCATCATCATCATCATCATCGTCATCATCATCTTCGTCATCATCATCATCATCGTCGTCGTCGCCCTCATCATCGGCATCGTTATCATCATCATCATCATCATCGTTGTCGTCGTCATTGTGATCTTCATCATCATCATCGTCGTCGTCGTCGCCATCTTCATCATCGTCATCATCATCATTTTCATTATCTCCCTCATCATCATCTTCATCATCTTCATAATCTTCATCACCACCACCATCTTCATCATCATCATTGAATGTTGATTTATGTTCATCTATGTCTCCTTCCCAAAGGTTTGAAAATGATCTTATTTGAGGAATTTTTCGAGAGCGCCTTTCAAGTTACCTGGTTAGCAAGTTTTTCCACCATGGAGCCATCGGATGGAGAGTGGGTTTTGATCTACGATGATAGGTCTTTCTGTATATTGAAACATGCAATAGATGAATAAGAGTAAAGTGTGTTAAAATTCAATGGTTCATATTCGGGATGGTGAAGATCAACGATGGAAAGCGATTCCGTGGAGCGGAGATGCAAGGAAGGATTTATTTTTGATATTTGCAGAGTTCGTTAAATGGGTGTAATGTTGGAGGGTAGAGATTGAAACAAGGTGAGATCAATGACCCTAAATAATTTCATGTGGTGAACCTTCTTAGAGGGAGAAACTTTTTCAAATCACGAAAAGGGTTAATCAACGAGAAAATATGATGGTTGAGATGAAGGCAGAGATAAATCTGTGGTCTCAAAAAATTCCATGGATTGAACTAGCGTGGAGAAAGTTACGAATTCGATCAGCGAAAAGTGGTAGGGGTTGCGAAGATCTACGGCCGGAACAAGATGTTGGGTAGATCAACAGGTGAGAAGCATTCCGCGATCAGAAGTTGCTCACTCGTTCATATGAAAAAGGGTTAGCAGAATGTTAAAGTTCTCAAGGTTGAGTGGTCCTGATGAAGGTAGTTTAGAGATCGACGGTTGATATTGATCTCCCCAAACCAAGCTGTGCAGGTTGATAGTGTTGAATTTTGGATATGAAGATTTGGTGTATCGAGGGCTTAGATCGGAAAGATGAACATATCTACGATACTGAGTGCATGGAGAAACGCGAGGGTTATGTAACATAAAAAACTATAAAAAAATCTAAGTGGAGAAGACTCCCTCACGTACGATCTACCTTCCCGATAGTTAATTGATTTCCCCGATTCCATTTGTGATACACCCATAGGATAAATAATCCCCGTGGCAGTTCCATCTCACCCAAAACCAGATAACCATCGTATGGCTAGCATGTGAAATTAGAAAGATATCATGAAAATATAAGAAGTGGAACAACGAATCTGATCGCCACACGTAGCAGGGGAAATGTAGCGAAAGAATGGTTCTGGTATAGTCGTCATAGGAGCGAAAGGGTCATCACGGGAGAGAAAGTGCCAAAACACGTCCAGTCCATATGCCCTGAAGCGTATGGTCGACCAGGCTACTCGACGATGAAATGTGCGAATATGTTGCTGGGTCATCCCCTTGTCCAGTTTTCCAATCCTATATAAACACCACCTTTTAGAGCCATTAAGGTGCATAGGATGAGCTAGGGTAGAATAAAACTCATGGTATCATTCTGCCAAGAGGTTCTGAGGATTCTGATATGTTTGCAATGGCAGTCTGGTTCAAGAAGCTTGTTAGTATGGGTGTGTTGCTGGTTGGTGAGCTTGATTCCAAGCTCATCTATCGCCCTATTTTTTCACACCAGGGAATCACAACCATCGGGGAGAAGACGTCATACACCACTTTGAGAGATGCACCTATTTTCTGTGGGATTGAATGCTTGTACTGGAGCATCAAGGGCCCAAGGTCTTCATCGTAGCTTTCATGCACCCCATCCGCCAACCTTTTCTAAGGTGGTGAGGAGTACTTGAATGACAAGCCACTGCAGAAGGCGCTTGTTTCTGCTAGTAGCAAGGGGGAAGCTATGAAGAAAGTTGAGCATATAAAGGATATATATATAATATTTTTCTAGCTTTGAGCCCATGCAGAAAGGTGCCTTTGAGCACGGAACGAACACAAAGGGAAAGGATATGTTGCTGACTCGACAAACGGACAAATGGTTGATCCCAGTTAGAAATGAGCCACCAGAAGCATCTTGAGACGTCGTTTTCACTGTCCGCGAGTTCACAACCATAAATGTCGTGCTTCCATCTAGACCAAGCATGCACATTTTCTCCATGATGTTTGTTTAAATATATGTGAACTGTGGCAGAAGTACCACACTCTAGTTGTTAATGTTTGATTATGACTGTAAACAGTTTCATATCCTATTTTGAGGATTAGCCTTGGGGTCTGAGACATTATAAAAAGGCTCCCCACCAGGGATCAAGTTTGAAGGGTAGGGTACCATTTCCTTTTGAAGCTTAAGTTTCAGTGAATTAGCCACCAATTAGCTTATTGCCTATTGAGTTACAAGTGGTTTCCATTTGCATACATTGAGTTTCCCTAATCTTTATCATGATAATGGGGCTTGTGGTTGTTGTTGATATGTATATATTCAACTAGAATTACTCATTGTATATCACATGGATGTAAGGATGACAAATAGAACTTGAGGATGCATAACAACAACCCTCATTTCCATAGATAAATTCATAAAATCCAAAAGCCAAAGGAAATATTTTAGGGGTACACATTACAATTTACAATTCTCATAAGGAAAAGAAAATCACTTACTTAAGCCAACTGTAGTTGTGGAAGAAAGATAGCTAAGACACCACCCCTTGAACAAGAATGAACCGTCGCTCCAGCAGCAACCATTCCTGCAAATTCCCAAGTTAGACCAAACCCTAAAATATCCAAGGCAAAAAACTATTGATGAAAAACTACAACAATAGAGTTTACCTCGAGTTGCCATGCCGAAATTGCCAAGGTTGCCATGCAAAAAACAATGAGACCACCCAACTATACAAAATCCACCCTTCCATGAGGAAAATTTTCAGAAATGTGGTCAAAATTGGTCCCAGCAGTCTTAAGATAATTGGTGCTAGCAGCCTTAGTCAAAATTGGTCCCAACAACCTTAAGAGAATGCCCACCACAATTCATGGTTTGAGAAGAATGCCCACACCATGGTACCGTCCTATAGCTAGTTGGTTTGGATACCTATTCATGATTTGAGTTTTCTTTAATATTTCTTGAGGAGAAAGATACATGTGTGCCAAAATAGGCTTTTTCATCGGTGGATGCAAAAATGGCTAAGTAGCCTCAGAAGGATGCCTGCCCTAAATTATGGGTTAGAGTAAATTCCCGCAGCACATGGGGGTCTTGTAGATTGGTCTTCGACATACCTGACCATGTATTCATATTGTCTTGGAAGTGGATGAAGAAAAAGTTATGGGCCTGCCAAAAGGGTGTTTTAGGCAAATTAGACCAAATTGAGAAATTTGTCGAAGTATGGACTTGGTGTTAAATCTGCCCAAGTGGCCTTAAGGAAATGCTCGCCATGCCTCATAGGATGATGTGAAAAATGTATTGAGAATTGGGGTCTCTAGAGTGTTGTATGGAGAATAAAACCATGTCACTTGCTTCATGAAACTACGACATATATTTAAGGAAGAATTGGTCCCAGTAGCCTTAGTAAAAAATGGTCCCAATAGCCTTAAGAGAATGCCCACCACAATTCATGGTTTGAGAAGAATTCCTGCACCATGGTACAATCCTATAGCTAGTTGTTTTGGCTACCTATTAATGATTTTAATTTTCTTTAATATTTCTTGAGGAGAAAGATACAGGCTTGCCAAAACAGGGTTTTTCACCGGTGGATGCAAAAATGGCTAAGTTACCTCAGAAAGATGCCCGCCCTAAATTATGGGTTAGAGTAAATGCCCCCAACACATTGGGGTATTGTAGATTGGTATTTGTACTACCTGACCATGTCCTCATATTTTCTTGGAAGTGGATGAAGAAAAAGTTATGGACCTTCCAAAAGGGTGTTTTAGGCAGATTAGACCAAATTGAGAAATTTGTCCAAGTATGGACTTGGTGTTAAATCTGCCCAAGTGGCCTTAAGTAAATGCTCGCCATGCCTCATAGGATGATGTGAAAAATGCATTGAGAATGTGAGTCTCTAGAGTGTTGTATGGAGCATACAACCATGTCACTTGCCTCATGAAACTACAACATATATTTAAGGAACTTATTGGTCCCAACAACCTTAGTAAAAAATGGTCCAGTAGCCTTAAGAGAATGCTCGCCACAATTCATGGTTTGAGAATAATTCCTGCACCATGGTATCGTCCTATAGATAGTTGTTTTAGATACCTATTCATGATTTTAGTTTGCTTTAATATTTATAAAGGAGAAAGATTCAGGCCTGCCAAAACAGGTTTTTTCACCGGTGGATGCAAAAATGGCTAAGTAACCTCAGAAAGACGCCTTCCATAAATTATGGGTTAGAGTAAATGCCCGCAGCACATGGGGGTATTGTATATTTCTCATTGGCCTACCTGACCATGTCTTCATATTGTCTTGGAAGTGGATGAAGAAAAAGTTATGGACCTTCCAAAAGGGTGTTTTAGGCAGATTAGACCAAATTGAGAAATTTGTCTATGGACTTGGTGTTAAATCTACCCAAGTGGCCTTAAGTAAATTCCCGCCATGCCTCTAGGATGATGTGAAAAATGTATTGACAATGTGAGTCTCTATAGTGTTGTATGGATCATACAACCATGTCACTTGCCTCACGAAACTACAACATATATTTAAGGAAGAATTGGTCCCAGCATCCTTAGTAAAAAATGGTCCCAGCAGCCTTAAGAGAATGCCTACCACAATTCATGGTTTGAGAAGAATTCCCGCACCATGGTACCGTCCTATAGCTATTTGGTTTGGATACCTATTCATGATTTGAGTTTTCTTTAATATTTCTTGAGGAGAAAGATACAAGCCTACCGAAATAGAGTTTTGTATTGGTGAAAAACAAGAAATTCAAGGGCAGTAGTTGATACCCAAAAGATGGATGCTGGGAATCCTATAAAAACTGATGTCATTATAAGAAGTGTGAGACAATCCAAAAATAAAAAAGTCCTAGATGATTGAAATGCAACATTGTATGCGAAATGGTGAAAGAAACTTATGTTCCAATAAGCATTTCTAGTGATCTTGCCATACTGGAAATTTATTCTATTGTGCTAACATTTATGTTACCAAATTTTGGAAATGTAACAAATGATGGAAGGCATATTAAATATTTAATTTTTGTTTTCAATAATAAAATTACTGTTGTTTTCTGTGTTTGCTTATATTTTGTAAATTTCTGTCTTTTTAGGCCAGTTCTATAGGCATTACGACTTTGGGTTATTTGCTGAAATTTGGTTGCATGAGTAGAATTGTATGACATTGTTCCAGAATTCAAATTTTAGTTTCATTAGATAAAGAAACTTACATAAATACAGCAATACATAGCATCAAAATCTTCATAAAGAACTTGAGAGTTCTCAATCCATCATCCCCATAATATCCCTAGAATATCAACAGTTCCAAGCAAACATCTAGGATCTACCTATGTCACCAAATATACTAACATCTCATATCTAGTAATCACTATCACTCTTTTAATTTCTTACAAATTCAAATATATATGCCTACACACTACAACAAAAACTTGTGATTAGCGTCTCTTTTAGCTTCCTTTTTAGCGTCCACTATCACTTTTAGTGTATTTTTCATCATTTTTTGGAAAAAGTGGATGCTTTTCCACGGGATGGCACTTTTAATGGAGTTATTTGCGTCCCTTTTTAAAAGATGGCACTATTTTGGATGCGAATTAGCATCCCAATTAGCTTCCCAATTAACGTCCCAATTAGCATCCCAATTAGCGTCCCAATTAGCATCACAATTAGCATCCCAATTAGCATCCCAATTAGCGTCCTTTTTTAAAAGTTGGCATTATTTTGGACGCTAATTAGCATCCCAATTAACACCCCAATTAGCGTCCCAATTAGCATCACAATTAGCATCCCAATTAACATCCTAATTAACATCCCAATTAGCGTCCCAATTAGCATCCCAATTATCATCCCAATTAGCATCCCAATTAACGTCCGAATTAGCGTCCAAAAAAGCATCCCATATAATGCCCAGAATAGCCTCCAAAAAAACGTTCTGAATAACATAGCACCATATATTAATCCAGGGTTAGCGACATGAATTGCACCATGAATTTCGACAGGAAAAACATCCAACATAGCGGCAAGTATAGAGCTAGGAATTGCGCCTAGAAAACTTCCAACATAATGTCAGGTATAAAGCCAGGTGTAACCCATAGAATAATGCCAGAAATTTTGAAAGGAACCGCGCTAGGAATTGCACTAGTTTTAGAGTTAGGAACTTTGTTCGAAAAACGTCCGACATAACGTCAGATATATCAATGTTAATGTCAATGATCATGATTCATGTGATAGTACTTTTGGATCTTGATTTATCATAGTAGCACCTAAATGATCGTAATCATGGAACTTTAGGATCTTGATTAATCCTAATGAGGGGTAAATTACTTTAATGTCACCTAAATTTCTCTATTGGCATTTGAGTGTCCCCAACAACATTTGATAGAACCTAATTCCATCTAATTGGCCCTAACAACACGATGATGATGCATTACGACAATTATGATGGAGCATATGGATATGATTTGATAAGTATAAGATTATATCATCCATTATTGTGAGGTAGTAGGGATCCTTGCTCATTAATATTGCAATTATATTAATGATGGCATTGATGATGACTACGACGAAGACAATGATGTTGATTTATTGTATGATGATGATGACAATGTGGATGCCAACGATGATTATGCATGTGGTAGCACTTTTGGATCCTAATTGATTCTAATGGAACCTAAATGGATGTAACGACATCTAAATGAACCTATTATCATTGAAATGACTGTAACGACATATAAATGACCTTAACAATTACATGAAATGAATCCTAATGGCGATGAGTGATTAAGAACACTAATGGAATATGAGTGACCATAATGACAACGATGAAGATGATTTTGTTGATGATGTACTTAATGTTGATGATGATGATGATAATGAGGATGATGATTGAGATAATGTTGATGTACCATATGGCATTGATGATGATGATGATGATGACAACGTCAATGTCCATGATGACGATGCATGTCACAATACTTCTGGACTTGAGATATTGGAGTTAATAATAAGTAATGGAGGTTGTGGGTTGTTGACCATACAAATATTGTTAGGCATTGGGTTTTACATCGACTGATATGGCCATTGGGTTTAGTAGTTCCCCCACCCCCCACCCCCTACACCTCTCTTGCAGAAAGCTATTAATATTGCAATAACACCTATCATGGTGCTACCAAAATGTCACCCTACAAGGTTTTTTTGGACAACCCTCCCATCCATGCCATCATTTTTACCAAGAACATCCAAGGCACAAGAAGTGGATATCAATCTTAACAAAAAAGTTACTTTGAAGAATGGTCATCCAAGGCACAAGAAGTGGATATCAATCAACCTTAAGGACATTTTGGTCTTGGTTTAAAATGGAATGAAGCAACAATCATTTCAATAATGCTCATAGTGTTACTTTGAAGAAGTCGATCAATTTTTTTACATATTTGGCCTTATAAGCAGAAATGATAGAGTTAAAGCTTCCCCTATTCAAACTCTGTCCATTTCTAATTTTCCGAGCAAGCCATTGACCTACAGGGGGAGATGCTAGATTTAAAGCTTCCAATTCTATACTAGTTTTATTCTATATTTGATCTAATATCCAAATTAAAGGGGTGTATGTACTTTGATTTAATTACGTCTTCCTATAAACATAGGCAATGCATAATGACACTATAAAGGCTCTTAAAAGATAGGGATTTCCAAAAATGATGGACATTATATAGTCCCCAAACCCCATAACTTTTGTCTTGGAAAGCCTTTGCCATTTTACCAAAGGGAGGCCACCTCTTTCTTTCTTTCTCTTCCATATTTTTTCTCCAAAACATCAATATGGATGTAAGTTAAGGAGTGTCAATATACAAGTATAACCTCTAACACTGATGTTACCAAGGTCAATTTTCCACTTAATTAAGACAACCACCTAGTGCAACAACTAGAGGTATATTTAATAATTAACAATAACAAATTAATAGTTAATAAGTAATATTTATAAATAATAATTATGATTAATTAATCAATGATTAAATAATAATTGATAATTAATTAATCAATGATTAAATAATAATTGATAATTGGATACACATCGCAAATATATGATTATGACTTGATGCTAAAAACATCTTTAACCTGATGCCAAAATTTTACACATGATACCAATGCAACACCAACATGACATGTTGTTTTCATTACATTGATAATAAAGTTGTAGAGTGATTCTAAATTAGCACAAATTAAGATGCGCCAATTTTGTCGTGTTTTGCATCATGAGCATTTGAAAAAAATACGACATGGGTCGATAATTTTGATGCAAGGGCCATGTATTGAAGTAGTACACCTGTTGGCACATGTTTTTTGTATTTTGAAACGTTAGTGTGTTTTTAAACATCACCGTTATTGTGAATAATCCCAAAAACATGAAAATGGTGAGATGGAGATAGTTTATAGGGTGTCTCCCACTCCAAAAGCTTTGTTGATTCAGAGGTTGGATTTTGGTGCTAACATCATCCACAGTTTTGGTGTCATGCTTTGTGGGCCAATTTTCAGAAATGATGATGATGAGGATGATAATGAATATAGTGATCAACATGATCATGTTGGAAATGATGACATCAATATAATGATCATCATGATAACTATGGAAATTATGATTATGATGATGACTATAGAAATCATCAAGATGATGATGAAAATGATGTCATGATGATGATGAAAATCATCATCATTGACAACATCATCGTCGTTATTGTCATTTAGCTCATCATTGTCATCTATGTCATCATCATTGTTATCATTTAAAGCATATATGGTTACCATTTACGTGCCAAACTATGTGCACTTAGCACCTAGAGTAGCATCCTAAATCAATTACAATTCTCCTTATGCTATGT
>LPNX011088996.1:121292-131914 GCA_001517045.1 Pseudotsuga menziesii
ATACTCTTAAACAAGTTGTAGTTGGTATATCATCATGAATGTTTATGTTAGTGATTTTTTTACACCAATTAACTATGTTAACAAGGCATGGTTGCAAAGCAACTTAGTCCTATCTAGATGCATTGTGATTTATAGCAAGGTTGGTTGTACTCGATAGACAAGGATGCACTTACTCTCATAATACATGATGCATCATTTGCATGATCAAGAATCCTTTCCTTTCCTTAACTTGGACCTAGATTTGGGTCTATTCTAGTGTTATATCCTTGTTAGGAGATGTCTACTCAATGAGTAACTTTAATTTCCCTAAAGTACATTACAACTTGCATGTTGCATTGAGGAGAAGTTCGACAAGAACATGTCTAAGTATGAGAGTGCACATAATTGGTGGCTACTCCTGAAGAGTGATTTGTGTAAACGTTGTCTAAGTAAACAAGTCTTAGGCTTAACCGTAATCTTGAACTACCGGATGGATGACTTGCCTTACCATGTTGCAAATAAACCGGCACCCTAGCAAATGCAGGCATTGTCAAGATCAAAACTAAATGAAAATTCACATTTTTAGCCAAATCCCTTTCCCTTGTTTGCCGGAAGTTGCGTGCACATACTATTATCGTGTGGAGGATTCAACACAAATAATATTTTTGCATTGCAATCATATAATTAAAGTGTATTTTGATTGCTAAACTAGTTTGACACATTTATCCTGTGTTACCAGATCCACCACCCTAGTGTGTAGGATTCGCTGATCCATGGATCCAATACTTATCCATATTGGATATTCTTTGGGAATCGGATCCACCGTGGAAATGTATCCTTTGTAGAAGGAAATGTATACTGGTCCCATGAAACAGATCATGTGAAAAATAAAATAAAAATCCTGAAATTTTGAAATGGATCATGTGAAAAAATCAAACAATTCCTGAAATTTTCAAATGGATCCTGCAACTTCCCATTCTTTTATGACCCATTGATCCCCCCAAAAAATATTTTTTAATGAAAAACTTAAAAAACCCTGAACACCTAATGGCTAAAAGTCGAAACCCCATTCCTACCCCTCGAGGTATGATCTATCCTCATGTCAAGATATGCTCTTGAACTCTGATATATCAATATCAAGGTCTGCTCTCAACGTGTTTATTTGATATATCTGTATGGTCAATGTCTGTTGTCAAGGGATGATCTATTTTATGTACTCTGTTGTTTCTCACTTCACCTGCATTGTTCTGTAGTCTTGCCATAACGTTCAAGAAAACCACTTTATTCCCTGCTGATAGGGACATGTGGATATGGCTCACAAAAATACTATTATGACTTGCTTCAAGTTCATGCTAAAATGGTTTTTAAAATTATCAATATCACAACTTATCAAATTATCAGTTATGGACATGAACTCTCTTTTTTGGCAATAAGTTATAGTTCTACTCTTGTTTTTCCTAAATAGTTTTGTTTCTTCATTCTAATTTTCTATTTATTATAAAAGTATGTTGATATTTGTTTGTACTTCTCATTTCCCCGCAGTATCCATATCTTGGCTTTTAAAAATCTAGCGAATCCATATCTATATCCATATCTTGGTAACTTAGCATTTATCTTTGACACTCAAGATAACTTTAATCACACTTGACAAAAACTAATAATTAAAGTGTATTTTGATTGCTAAACTAGTTTGACACATTTATCTTTGACACTCAAGATAACTTTAATCACATTAGACAAAATATAGGAGTTGACATTATGGAAGTAAGCAATTTCCATTGTATTTCTACAGATTTAGCTATGTACCAGCAATGGATAGTTTTGAATCCAGGTGTCCTCCTTCATTGATGTTATAAACAATTTCGAATGACAAATGTGTATGGATTTAAGACTCCATGTATCTCCCAAATGGTGATATTGGAAGTTGGTGGGATTGATTTTGATATGATATGACGAAGTGGGCTAAGAGAATGAAATTAACCAAATCATAATATAATGAAAGTCGTGGATATGTATATATGCCACGCTTTGATGAGAGATAAAAGTGAAAATAAGTTACGAATGGTTGTGGTTCTACATTTACTTATTGAGCTCATACATACGAAGGACAACCAACCTCCTCCAGAAATGAATGCTCATTAAACATATTTCAGTGCATAGATGCATCGAAGAAGAAATTGTATGAATACTGAAAACTTGTAAGAGTATGCATCCAATGTTTTTGTGTGTATTGCGGTCGGATAATCAAGATTCAAGCCATCTAGAAACTCCAAAAATTCCTTTCCTCTCATGAATGATCCAACAAAACTAAGCAAGCAGCAGTTCCTTCGTAAAACACACATAACAGGGGGTTGTGACACTTGGATTCTAATCAAGAGGCAGTGGAAATGATTGTAAACACAACTACTTAGAAAAAATAACATAAAATTATATAACATATTAAAAATAAAAAATAAAATATTTCATATAATTTAAAACTATCATAGCGGTATCAAAACCACTTTCTTGGCCTTGCGGGAACTACAACATCTTACTCTCATATTGATGAAAATTGGAGAGCGAAATTGGAGGTCTTTATGGAAGAGGCAATTATAACTCTTTTTTATGAAGTTAAGCAATATGTTACAAATGTGAACATAAACTTGAATACCATGTCAAGAACATTGACCATGGCAATCAACAACAAAGAAGCAAAGGATAGGGATGTGGGGCACTTTCATCCCTATAACAAAAGAAGTGAAGCTTAAAATCACAATCACCATGTAAATCCTTTTGCAAATAGAAGAGTGAAAGGGAAACCATATTAATCATAGGCTTTTACAAAATTTGATCAAAATTACGATAACATCAATCCTCATGGGTTAAAAAGTTGCAAGGATTCTTAGATTGAACCCCATGGACGATTAAAAAAAAAAAAATTTGCTACTCTACACCTTGATGATCCAATGTTTGATTAGGTGAAAATGGTGAAACAATAGATTGAGGAAGAAGAGTGTATATCATAGTCACATGGGATCTTTGTGATAGGATTTTGGGACCCTCACATAGAAATATTATTCTATGGATCTAAAAAAATTAGGAAAATGGAAACTGTGGGTTAAAAAGTTGCAAGGATTCTTAGGTTATATTTGGAGTCGGCCCATTCCTCCATCCACAATAACTTCAATGAGCAAGCAGAGGGAGAGTTAGGGCGATTTGGAGCCATCCCATTCCTCCATTTGCCAACGAGCCTGGACCTCTAGTCGAAACCCACGGCCATCGGATTCCATCGTCAGCCCATTCCTCTATTTTCCAACGAGCCATGAAAATATTGCCTCTGTAAAATATTATTCAATAATTTAACAGGTACATGATTTTTATGAGGCATTTATACTATTGTGGCATCAGGGGAAGGGGAAATTAATGGTGTTATGGAAATTGTGGAGGAGGAGGAGTGAGAGGGTATTCGGGTATGCCATACAGTATTTGGCATTGTCATCAGGGTTTTACGACATGGCACCAGCTAAAAGATGAGGAGCCAAAACAACTGCCTGCAGACAATGGAGGCTCAGAGATCCTGTGCTCGCCAAGGTCAAGGGATTTCCAGCATGGATCGCTAAGGTACGCCAGTCTATTTTTCATCCCCATTTGTTTGCTCCTATTTGATGTATACGATGTATGTTGTTTCTATTATTTGCATTTGTCACATCAAATTATATACTTCTTGTGCCCTGTTTTAATACCCGATTGTCGTCCAAGGGTTTTGTGAATGTTAATACATTTTCATAGGGTTTCATTTCCATTGCGCTGGAGGAGGCCATGGAAGCTGTGTTCATGTTGTGCGGTAGTAGGGAAACATCAGCATCACATGCCATCTCATTTTTGGTCATGTCCATGGAATCCTTCTTCAGCATGTACTAGATATTTGTTTGCTTCTTCAGGTGGATTTTTTGCATCTATGAATTTCTCATGGGTTTTAAAGTGTCATTTAGAATGAATGAAATTGTTATTTCCTTGAGATCCCTAGTGATATAGAGGTACAAGTAGCTTGTGTTGTGTATGTATGTCTGATATATCAAGGTTGTAATGGATACATGGGGTTTGAAATCATGACTACTTGGCCGCAATTTTCCTTTACTAAACTTATGGAGACACCCATTAACATCAAGAGAGATGCATTTCAAGGAAATATTATTTCGATTTCTATTTGCATAGGTTTTGCACCTAGAGCAATCCAGTGTGCAAGGCTTTGATTAAAAAATTTAAAGCATACATGTACAAATATTGTGTGTTTTGTTTTAAACCTCAAGTTTTAGAAACTTGGGCATAAATGATACATATAGTAAACTATAACATTATATTGAATGTTTTACCTATGAAATGTAGTTGTAAAATTCATTTTTTAGAAGTGCAATGTATAATATGTTCTAACTTGCTTCTTGATCACATTACATAGGCGTGATTGAGCATAATACATTAACAATATAAGGATATATATTCAATGCATCTAAAAGAATTGAACTAAATACCTTTAGTGTGGCCCTCGATAATGTCGTTTTATCTCTCCAATGCCACTTATACTTAGTGTACATGTCTTTAACTACAACAAAGATGACTTGTTAAATTACTTGTTGAAAACTGGACATGATAGGATTAAACCTAGGAGCTTCCTTTAGCTAATGGAATTCTCCACCACTGAGATTCCCCCTCTTTAAATAATGGGAATCCATAATGGTTTGTTATCTTAACAGTTTACCTTCAAACAACAATTTGGCTCAGGTCTACCTCTCATCACTAACCACCTGCCTCTATTACCTTGTTAAAAACTAGACATGCTAGGAATCAAAGCTATGGTCCACCCTAGGATGAAAGGATACTCTTACCACTAAGATTATTTCTGTTTTTGTGATGGGAATCCGTATTGGTTCCAAATAAAGGTGTGGATTTCTATCTCCAACACTCTTGTCATAAAAATAGTCTTAGAGTGAGATATCATGGTAGCCATGTTTAGGAGAAATGGGGAAAATACAAAATCTGTAAATGGTTAAATGTGTAGACAAAAAATACAAAGAGAAAGAATGGGAAAAATTAAAGTACATACTGTGGATTATCACAAAAACCACAGATCACTAATAGTTGATGAAGCTTCTAGAGGGAGTTAGAGTTTTGGAGGAGAAAACTAGGATGTTAATAATTTTAATATGAGAATACACTACAAGAAACATATAAGAAATTTTTATTAATCTCTAATAAATGACCACACAATTAGGTCAATGGGGATAAAAGAGTACACCAAATGTAGGTACAAAGTGGGGGAGCAAAAAAAATCCTAGAACAATACTGAGAGTAGGAAAATATAAAGAGGTAAGCACTAAATGTCCATTTAAAAGTAAAAAAAAAGTACTCAATATATGTAGGTCATTTTTGGGTTTATCTTTATTTTTAAATGTTTGAGGTCAATGCACAATCATCAAACCACAGCCTTCCACAATTGTAATGTTTGGACAAGGACATCAAAGAAAGATATACATATTGGTTTCAAAATCTCTCATTTATACTATAATTGAAACAATACTAACACCATGTGATCAAAACCCTAAGATGGTTTATATATATCCTACCTTACTAAAAATATCACTTCAACCCCTTTGCATAGGAAAATCATAAGTTTCAACACATGTTGATGTTATGAAGTAATAAAAAATAAAATGTTTAGTGAGTTGGTACCAACAAGTACATGCTTGTATAGAATAAAACCCTCGATTACACCCCTTAAATCATATATAGCACATGCTAGTAAAGAGAACTCATAATAATGTTTTGGCATGAAAACATAGTTGCACAAAAATATTCCAGAGGCCTTTTTTTAAATATGTATCTTTGTTGCATTAAAAACACATAATTGTGTTAGAGCATAATTTTTCTAGATAGCGTTGCAATCAACCCCCTTTCCCAAAATAGGTGAGAAGATATAATGCATTTGTCTTATCTCCTATCTACATGTAATACACATGTTTTCTAGCCACTATGTATGTTGGTATACCCCCCATCCTATGTGGGTTATGCCCTCCTACTTGTTGCTAAGTAGGGTCCCCATTGATAAGTGTATTCACCAAAACGATATTTCCATTGGCCTCAAATATGAGGAGAGTCTCATTTAGCTATTCTGGAGCTCTTCCTAGGTCACCTGTAGGATGCCAGAACTAATTACCCCTAGGGATTCACTCTATGACATCATCAAGAAGTGTATTGGTTCCTTATCAAGGATCGATGAGGAAACAAATACTTATTACTCACATTTTTATTCTATCCCTTACTCCTCACTATTTTGTTCTATCCCATCCTAATGACATATAATGGTTTTGAATGACATATTGTTGCATTCAATGTTACCCACTAATGAATTATTGTTATCAAATGAATATTATTTCTCTTTCTTTTTTCTTCTTTAATTTTTTAACTCATAATACCTGGTGTTTTTGTTGTAGTAATTGGGCTTACAATTTACTTGGTGGTCTCATCCTAGTAGGTGAGTAAATTGCATATGTGAAGTCTAGAATGTACGTTGACATCAGAGACCTTGGAGATGGAAATGTCATCCTTATTATAGTCCAATTTTGGTATGTTTGGACGAGTTACTCTAGAAAGGTTATGGATTGGGGTTTGGCATTTCATTACTCATTGCTACTCATATATGGTAGGTACCACTGCTTTATTCATCTATAAAATAAGGAAAAGTGGGTGATTGTATTCATTCAATTTTTTGACAAATCTAGTGATTAGCAGTTAGGATTTTGCACTAGAGAATTGGAATTTGTATTTCTTTCAGTCAATAAAATATAGATGTATTCTAGCTAAATTTAGGATTTTAGGTTCCTCTAAATTTAGGGTTTCTAAATTTGTAAAACCCTTGCTTTCTCTATCTATAAAAGAAGGCAAAGTGGGTGGTAATATACAGAATCTCAGTTCATAATCTCAAAATTGGTCAATATACAGAATCTCAGTTCATCTTCTTGTTTTGTCAAAATGTCACAATAACAAAGCATTTGGGTAAAGTCCCATGCTTCAAAGACTCAATTAGTAAAATAAATACGTGTAAACTATATGTGATTCTATTCCCTATGAGAATCTCATAATTGAACCAAGTTAAATCAAGGAATGTTTTCCCACTGCTCTTTGGGACCTACTCCGAGGGCCTTGGAAAATAATCTTGTCAGAAACTAGCCCCAGTTCAGAAGGGATCCTAATGTGATGTAAATTGTAATAGAATAAGGGGTCCAGATGTGCCACACACCTTTAGAGAACATGAATAATTAACCTCCCCTCCCTATTATGAGGAGTATGATAAGCAAGGTGTTGAAGTGCACGTTGATTATCTCATGGATATCAATATGTTGTTCCAGCTCAAGGTTAATATAAATATGTCTAAAGACTTTCCTCCCCCACTTGAATCACTTGGTTTTCTCATGAGGTAAGAGGAAGAATAGATGCAAGAGAATGCCTTTTTATAGCATGATGACCAGCCCTTTGATCTATCCCCTACTCATCTCGATATGGTGTTTGATAACATCATGAGTGAGGTTAGAAGAAAGTATGATTTATGGCCAATCTCGAATGCATCAAATTTATGAAGGGAGGATAAAAGAAGCTAAGAATGTGAGAAAAAATGCATCTATGGGTACTGAAGGTTCAAGGAACTAGGAATGTTTCAAGGCCTCTAACTTTCAAAGAATTGTTACCCCATATCTTTTGCAACCTCGGCAACTTTGGTAATTGATGCTTCCAATATATCAATGTTATCAACTCTACTTTCAATATCTTTATTTTTCCTTTCTAGTTTTGGTATTAATGCCAAATTTTTATCCTAAAGTTGTTTTTTTTTCTAAATGTTACTATCAAATGATTTAAAATTTTTATTGTAAACCTGAAATTGTTGCTCATGATGAGGTAGAGAAAATTATGTTCTTGTACCTTCTATTTACTTTCTAGATTCTTTAATTTTTTTCCATACAAGGAGTGTACTTATTCCAGTTGATTAATAAGGTCCTTAGTATTGACTTGACTTTTATTTGTGTGTTCTACCCCATGATTTTCTTCAAATTTATTTCTTGGGCTAGAAGGGATGGATTCTTCTACACTGTCTGTGGTAGGAATTTGTGGAACAAATGCTAGTTTCTTTACCACTTGGGACTTGGCTCTATCTCTTTGTCCAATGATCTGATCCTTCTTATATTTTGAGGGGATACTCGCTTGAGGTTTGAGAGGACTTTTCTTTGGTGTCCCATTTTTATGAGGGTAGCAACAACCTCCCTTTCCCCATCCTATATTTTTTACTTCTGGGTTATTCTTTTCTTACTAGCACTTGCCTTACCTCCTATCTTATTTTTTGGACTCCTTTAAAGGATTTTCCTTTAAGTTTGTAACAACTCTAGTCATGGTGTTTTTTTGTTTCTTATCACACCCATTTACACCATCCACAACTGCTCAAGTATTCGTGGATTATATTTTTAAGTTACATGGAATGCTAATTTCCATTATGTTGGACTAGGATTCCACATTTACTATGAAATTTTGGAAGGAGTTGTTTAAAATTTAGTGTACCTAGTTGAAAAGGAGCATTATGTACCATCCCCAAACTGATTGTTAGTGAAAAAAGGTTAAGAATTGCTTAGAAACCTATTTACAATGCTTTGCTTAAAAACGTCCACACTGATGGGCACAATGACTACCCTTGTAGAGTGGTGGTACCATACACTTACCATAGTGCTACAAAAATAAGCCCATATGAATTTATCTATGGCTAAAAACTGTTAAGTTTTCATATGCTTAGCTAAGACATCAGCACTTCATTTCATTTTCATAACAAAAGCATATAAACAGGATCACTGAAAGATAGACAAGCACAACCATACAAAAGGAACACAAATATTTATCCTGGGAAAACCCTAAAGGGAAAAAACCAGCAAAAGCTTCCTCAATATAGATGCCCCAAAAAGATAAAAGATAAAAGATAAAACCAGCAAGGAGATCAAATCCTGATCCTCCTCCTTCTCTAGCTACTTCTCTTCTCCACTAATGCGCTACACAAGTGAGAGTGTGTGTCCTCAAATGAGGAGATCTACACCTCTATTTATATTCATCCGTTCACTTCAATTAACTCATTCGACATGTAGGCTCAAGTTAATCATGTAGGCTCGAGTTACACATGTAGGCTCAAGTAACCACATTGGGGTGCTAATGACCCACCTTTACAATTAGAGGGGACAACCTCATGACTCTTATTAGTTCTTCCGATTAGAAGCATTGGGGTACAAGATAATACAAATGGTTCTCCCGGTAGGACCATCGAGGACCACAAAAGATACATATAGAATATTCTTCGAAGTTACAATATTTCAACACTCCCCCTTAACGAGAAGGGTAATCTACAACAACATCAACAACAACAATAGTAGGAGAGAGATAGAGGACATCATCAGCATCATCAGGGTAACACATCTATAAATCATTGGAAGCTTTTCAACATTATGTAGTCTTCATCTTCAATATTCAGTCTTCATCATCATTAATACTTTGACTACTTCGATCAGCAACATCTTCAGCACTTTGACCTTTCGATTAGCAACATCATCTTCAGCACTTTGACCTTTCGATAAACAACATCATCTTCAACACTTTGACCTTTTGATCAGCATCATCTTCAGCACTTTGACCTTTCGATCAGCAACATCATCTTCAGCACTTTGTCCTTTCGATCAGCAACATCATCTTCAGCAATTTGACCTTTCAATCAGCAACATCTTCTTCAACACTCTGACCTCTCGATCAGCAACAACATCATAATCATACTCTGATCTTTCAATCAGACTCATCATTATCATCAGCCTCTGATATTTCGATTAGAACCATCATAAACTGAACATCATCATACTCTAACATCAACTCATCATCATATTCTGATCTTTCGATCAGTACATCATCATCATCATACTTTGATAATACAGCATCATTATCATCAGGATATCATCATCATCACATTCTGATCTTTCGATCAGAAACATCATCATCATCATCGCATTCTGATCTTTCAATCAGAAAACATCATCATCAGCAGCAACATCATAATCATAAGCAACTTCTGATCTTCCGATCAGAAAACATCATCATCATCATATTCTAATCTTTCTATCAGAGAACATCATCATCAGCAACTTCTGATCTTTCGATCAGAGAAACATCATCATCATCATATTCTGATCTTTTGATCAGAGAACATCATCATCATCAGCAACTTCTGATCTTTCGATCAGAGAACATCATCATCATCAGCAACATCTGATCTTTCGATCAGAAACATCATCATCATCATAAAAACATCAACATCATCAAAACATCAACATGATCCTTCCTTTCAGAATTACGGGATTTAGATCTTTACGGAGTTACCAATGATCCTTCCTTTCGAAATTACGGGATTTAGGTCTTTACGGAGTTACTAACGATCCTTCCTTTCGGAATTACAGGATTTAGGTCTTTACAAAGTTACTAACAATCCTTCCTTTCGGAATTACGGGATCAACACATTTGTGGAACTCAGACAATCCTTTCTATTGGAATTACGGGATCAACACATCTGTGGAACTCAGACAATCCTTCCTATTGGA
>LPNX011088996.1:132004-147232 GCA_001517045.1 Pseudotsuga menziesii
GGATCAACACATATGTGGAACTCAGACAATCCATCCTATTGGAATTACGAGATCAACACATCTGTGAAACTCAGACAATCCTTCCTATTGGGATTACGTGATCAATTCAATGATCCTTCCTTTAGGAATTACGGGATTTAGGTCTTTACGGAGTTACTAACGATCCTTCCTTTCGGAATTACAGGATCAACACAGATGTGGAACTCAGACAATCATTCCTCTAGGAATTACAGGATCAACACACGTTCTCGAGTACCGAAGTCACCGTATCTGTTCTGAACCGAAGTTCAAGGATGATACAATCCTACCACCTTCACGGGGACCGAGATCTCCGGATACATTTTGAACCAAGGTTCAGGGATGATGCAATCCCACCACTTTCACGAGGGCCAAGAAATCCGGATACATTTTGAACCGAGGTTTAGGGATGATGCAATCCACCACTTTCACGGGGGCCGAGACCTCCAGATACATTTTGAACCGAGGTTCAGGGATGATGCAATCCACCACTTTCACAGGGGCTGAGACCTCCAGATACATTTTGAACTGAAGTTCAGGGATGATGCAATCCTACCACATTCACGGGGGCCGAGACCTCTAGATACATTTTGAACCGAGGTTCAGGGATGATGCAATCCTCCACTTTCACGGGGGTCGAGACCTCCGGGTACATTTTGAACCAAAGTCCAGGGATGATGCAATCCCACCACATTCTCGAGGACCGAAGTCACCAGATCTATTCTGGACAGATGTCCCAGGATGATACAATCCCTCTTCATTCTCAAGGACCGAGGTCACTGGATCACTTTAGGGAAAGTGCCCAGGGATGATACAATCCCACTGCAACATCACTAATCCCCCTTTCAAGGAAGGTCTTTCCGAACAACACCAAGCTTGTCTCGAAAGTGTTCGAACTTTACTCGAGACAGAGGCTTCATCAGTACATCATCATTCAAATCATCATCATCTACATCTTTAGTATGTGAATACTGTATCTCGACCAGTATGTGAATACTGAAATCATCATCATCTATATATTCAGTATAGAAATACTGAAACATCATCATCTGCATCTTATCTCGTATGTAGAAATACTGGATTTCTATGTGTTACAACGGAACACAGGGTTCTCTATCATCACAACTCTGGTTATCTCATAGAATCATTGTAGTATCCATATTCAGGTCAAAGAGATCTGATATCAGCTTCCGAAGCCATATGACTTCACAACTTAGCAGAGCAATCTGCTATGTATTCTGCTTCAGCCGTGCTAAGAGAAACACTGGACTGTTTCCTGCTAGACCATGAACTCATAGCAGACCCAAAAGCATCTACCTGATGTGCTTTTCCTATCTAACATACTTCCAGCCCAATCTGCATCTGTGTATCCATACAATCTATACTCATGGCTACCATCATAGTATAAACCAAAGTCTATAGTCCCTTTCATATATCACATGTTTTGCAGCTACTAGGTGAACCCGTCTTGGTTGAACAAGATATTGACTTAAGGTGTTCACAGCAAAACAAATGTTTGGTCTAGAATTTGTTAAGTACATCAATGACCCAATGATCTGTCTGTAATGAGTCATATCCACTAACTCTGATGAGTCATCAGCTAACAGCTTCAGGTTGGAGTCCATGGGCGTGGCCATGACTTTGCATTCCAACATATTGAATCTCTTCAATATCTCTACCGCATACTTTCCCTGTTTGAGAAAGATTTCTTCTGAACTTTTCCATACTTCCAGACCTAGGAAATAATGCATTAACCCAAGGTATTTCATCTCAAATTCTTCTGCTAGTTTCTTCTTGCTCTCCATGACTTGTTTCTCATTCCCTGTCAAGAATAAATCATCCACATATAGTAACAGGATGGCAGGATCATCTTTTACAACCTTTAGGTAAAGGTTAGGATCAGCTTTACTTTTGGCAAAGCCCATGCTCGACAAGAAACCATCTATTCTTTCATACCAAGATCGAGGAGCTTGTTTAAGACCATATAATGCCTTCTTCAACTTGCATACGTGAATATGTCTATCTTCAACTTCAAATCCTTGTGGATGTTCTATGTATACTTCTTTTTTGATCATACCATTTAGAAAAGCTGTTTTCAGATCCATCTGGTGTAAGTCCCACTTCATCATGGATGCAAGTGCCATGGTAGCTCTAATTGATGTATACCATGCTACTGGGGAAAATGTCTCTTCATAATCAATTCCCTCTTTCTGAGAGAAACCTCTGGCCACAAATCTTGCTTTATACTTCTCAATACTTCCGTTAGCTGCATGCTTTATTTTGCATATCCATTTGGAGGATACTATACTCTTTCCTTCTGGTTTGGGAACTGTATCCCAGACATCATTCTAGTATTCTTTCATCATAACATATTCCATGAGTTTGTCTTGTCGGGTCATCAACATATCCTAGTCTTCTGCATTCAACCTTGAAGTTTGGAACCCTCTTTACTCTTGGTAAAGTCTTGATCCAGCAGGAAGCTGTCCATCATGTCATACCATGTCGAACTTAGATATCTTCTGTAGTCACCCCCCCTGAAGTGGAGTATCATCTTCCCTCTTCATTTTGTACAGGTGGTTCTTTGCTTCATATATACTTGTCAATAGAGTATGTCATGTCATAGTCTATTCTTTCTGAGGCAAATCACGAACCTTGCTTTGTACACTTGTTCTTGTAGATCCATATGGAAGATACTACGTACTTCCCTTTATGTCTTGAAATCATATCGTATACATCATTCCTCATGATCAATTGTTATTATTTGATCATAGCTTCTTTCATAGCATTATTTTCTTCATCTTGAGTTATCTCGTGTACCCATGGTGGTCTTCATCCTTCGAGGTGGATCTACCGCTCTCTGAAGCTCTTTCTTTCGTCATGGTGTCTCTGAACCTGGAGCTTCAGATTCATGTTTATTCGAGTGAATCTTGAATTGTCATCACTTGTTCTTTGGAACAAGTCTCATCCTTCTTTTCTTGTAGGAGGTTGTACAGGACCTTTCCTACAGAAATGCACTAGTTGCATGGTTAGAACTATTTCATAAAACATATGCATAATGACAAATTCTTATGCATCATGCAACTATTTATCCAATACAACATTCATCCATATCTCACGGAAACTTTCTAGATGACATCATTGAGATTGTGCATTAATACAATATGTCATGTAAAGAGGTTTTATTCTAGATAAGTAGCAATGGAGATATGTATAGCACCATGAGCTACTTACTGATCACATGCATATTAGTAGTATACAGTCATTAATGCAAACAATCTATCATGCATAACACATCAACTGAATATGCATAACAAAACAATATCATTAAATGACAATTGAATACTTATCTTTTGTTTGTTTTGTGAGTAGAATCCTTCTTGATCATTCTCCTTCATCATCTTCTTCATTCATGAAATCATCATTTCTTATCCAAATGATAAGATGGATAAGAGGTTCGTCAAGAATTGAGTTCTTCATATTCCTCATCGCTTGAGGGATCTTCTTTGAATGGTGAGAGCTTGATCTTCAATTTGCTCCCATCTTTCTTCTTCTCTTCTTATGAGACAAGCTACTTCTTCTTCCCAAATTCAACTGAAAGTAATCACTTCCTTCTGGCACACATTCCTTGCATGAATGAATCCCATGATCATGGGAGGCCATTCAAGGTGGCTATCACCACTTCTGCATTCTCTGCTTCTTCTTCTACTACTTCAAGATGTTATGCATTCTGGATCTTCACATTCTTCAACTGTTTCCATCTTCTTATCTTCAAATAGCTTGATCAAGGAATCAAACATATTCGGTGTCTTTAGGGAAGACACTTGTGGTACAAGTTGATCCATGATTGAATCAACAGTGATCTTCTTGTGTAAGGCTTTGAGGCTCATCTCCCTCTAGAACTGGAACCTCTCTACTCATGTAGGTGTCCAATTCATTTTCTTCAGAGGGATCAAATAATTTCATGCTTGCAAGTTTTCAACTTCACAAAGCTTATCATCAAGATGATGTGATAGATCACTTTGAAATGAGAACCTCAAATGCAAATAGCAAAAGATTAGATCTTACCGATTTGAGGTGTTCGTCCTGCTTCTGGAGCTGGCTGATCTAGGGTTTGTGAGAGAAACCCTAATTTTCAAAACTTGGAATATTTCAGATATTATTGGATAGAAATATATATCTCTTCAAATGGAGCTGTCCAATGTACACCTTTTCTGAAAACAGTGGAGGGAAGCTCCCGGAACAGGACGCCCTAGTTTTCCAATTTCTTCTGCAGAAATGACTGTTACTGTTTTTGTGATATATCCGAAGTTACTGCTCCTCTATGTCTGAAATTTTGCACTGTGGTAACCGCGCATGTCTCTGATCCAAAACCACAAGTTTCATCAGAATTGGTTTCACCAATTGGGATTTATGATCATTTTCCCAAGGTGACTTGTTATAGGACTGTTCAAAATAGTGAAGTTGTACAGCATGCCACATGTCACTGGTTCATCTTCAGGTTCTGAAATTCGGACCACAGAAAGTAAATTCCATGATATTTCTAGAACCGCTTCAAGAATTCCATTTGGACCTCTGTAGCCCAAGCTATAGCAAGTTTCCCTAGGTGTCTTGTTTAGGGATGAATTCTGGAAGAGGCTGGAACCCTAACTTGGAGGGATCATATCTCCTAGAATATAGCGAATATGAGGCTAAATTTTGGACACAATGTTCATCCGGATTACATATTTGGTAGCTGCAATTTTCAGCACCTGAACCGTCTCCAATATTCGGATATATAGAATATACCAAAAGTTAGCATTTTTAGTATTTAGGGTTTTTCTAGCTCCGGGTCAAACTAGGGTTTGACTTTCCCAGAGTTTTACCCAACCAAAAATATTGATCCAGGTCTCTAAAATTAGATTTTGATTAGGAGAGAAATCCTATGTTGGTCTCACTCAAAAATTCTTCTTCTACAAGAAGCCCTAATTTCCCACACCGAAAACTGAAAATGCCAGGAATCGAATTTCGCTTCGACAGAAAGATGCGCCCTTCAATGGAGAGTCATACTAGCCTTCTTTTGCTGATCGATTGTGGAGAGAGAACCAAAAAGTAAGAAGCCCTAGATTCTGTAGCTACACAATGTCTTCTTTTCAGGGTGACTCTTATACCATGTTAAGTTTTCATATGCTTAGCTAAGACATCAGTACTTCATTTCATTTTCATAACAAAAGCATATAAACAGGATCACTGAAAGATAGACAAGCACAACCATACAAAAGGAACACAAAGATTTATCCTGGGAAAACCCTAAAGGGAAAAACCCAGCAAAATCTTCCTCAATATAGATGCCCCAAAAAGATAAAAGATAAAAGATAAAACCAGCAAGGAGATCAAAGCCTGATCCTCCTCCTTCTCCAACTACTTCTTTTCTCCACTAATGCGCTACACAAGTGAGAGTATGTGTCCTAAAATCAGGAGAGCTACACCTCTATTTATATTCATCTGTTCACTTCAATTAACTCATCCGACATGTAGGCTCGAGTTAATCATGTAGGCTCGAGTTACACATGTAGGCTCAAGTAACCACATTGGGGTGCTAATGACCCACCTTTAAAATTATAGGGGACAACCTCATGACTCTTATTAGTTATTCCGATTAGAAGCATCGGGGTACAAGATAATACAAATGGTTCTCTTGGTAGGACCATCGGGGACCACAAAATATACATATAGAATATTCTTCGAAGTTACAATATTTCAACAAAAACCCTCACCAGTAACTTCATATTTACGAGGTACTTTGAAGGCTCATGCAATGACACACTTTGCACTAGAAAATGCATTCTTTACACACACAAGGAGTCCATGATGAAGAGGATGAAGGATCTAAATCCAATTTGTGTGCAGTCCATGAGGAAGAGGATGAAGGAGCTGAAGCCAATTGGGGTGAATACCTTGACATTGTTGAAGTTGAAGGACAAAATGGTGAGGTTGTGGTGGTAGATGATACAAAAGTGAGAGGAGAGGATGATGATGAAGGAGGATGGGATCTAGAATATTTGGAGTTACCAGCAGATCTCACTACGACAAATGTTGTAGGTACAACTCATATAGTGTCATTTGTTACCCCATCACCAGGTATGCCAGTAAGCCAAATTCTGATATAGAAATATTCTCTTGCAGGTGAGCATGCAACTACTGGTAACTTTGATACAGCTATGCGCATCTTAAGTTGACAAATTGGTATTAAGAATTTCACTCCATTAAAACCATTATTTTTGGATCTTTACACAGGAAGCCATACATACCTTCTAGCATTTTTTTCTGCACTTGTGGTCTCCTTAGCAGTAGAGAGAGGGTGGACTGAGACTGCTAGTCCAAATGTCAGAGGTCCACCAGCTTTGGTATTTAGGTTTTCTTTATTAGATGAGAAACTTAGACTAGCTTACAGAGCCACAACAAACGGGAAGTTTAGTGAAGCATTGAGGCTATTTCTTACCATCTTGCACACAATTCCAGTTATTGTTGTAAATTCAAGAAGAGAGATTGATGAGGTGAAGGAATTGATTGGAATTGGTAAATAATATGTCCTGGGTCTTCGAATGGAGGTCAAGTGAAAGGAAGTTAAGGATGATGTTGTTCGGCAGCAAGAGCTTGCAGCCTATTTTACTCATTGCAACCTTCAAAAATTCCATTTGAGGTTGGATTTACTGAATGCCATGGGTGTTTGATACAAGGGACGGAAATTCAATACAGCTGTTAACTTTGCTCAGTGGCTACTGGAGAGTGACCCCCCTGCTAACCATGCAACAAAGGACCAACAAGTTTTGCAGGAATGTGAGAGGCAGTTGCAGGATGCCAATAAACCGAATTATGACTTTAGAAATCCTTTTTTTGTTTGTGGAGAAACTTTCACACCCATATACGGTGGTCAGAAGGATGTGTCCTGTCCATACTGTACAACACACTTTGTTCCAAGCATACAAGGGAATATCTGCACTATATGTGAGCTTACAGTTGTGGGTTCTGATGCTTCTGGGCTACTTTGTTCAACTACTTAGATAAGGTGATGTCAACATTGGACACATGCTGACTATGCTTTTTTATTTCAAGAAGTTTCATTTCCTGCATATAGGTCCAGACTGATGCTGTACTCTACCTTTGAGAACCATGTTGAGAAATATGCCAGGAGAGTTTATAACAAGTCTTGGAAAAAATTCAGGGCCTTCTTAAGAGATTGAAAGACACGGTTTATTGAGACTGAAATGACGGTAGAAGTAATTTTCCTTGTTTTTTCATTGTTTACATTTTGAAATTTAAGTCTGTTTTTTTTCTTCCCTTTCCCAATATTGGACAATAAGTGCAAGTCATTTAGCTTATGTCTGGTGGAGAATTTCTGATAGACACAAGGGTGTTTATCTTGTCTTTATCATTCAGGTTTTCCAGTGGACAGTCGAGTATAAACAGGAATTAGGTTTTTATTAGACAACCTAAGGAAGTTACATTTAAGTATTCACATTAAATTGAACTGCTCGAGTGCTTTTTGCAATTGTAGATAACTTCATTCATGTCTCTATCAACTAATATTTAACTGTTTTAATTGCATAGCTGGTTTTCATATGATGTTTGTGTAATGAAATGAGTTCTTAAATGAGCTATGTACTAGTTGTTGTTTAAAAAGAATGCATAGGTATTGACACAAAATTATTCTCGGAGGAGAGAGACAAATACGAGGCAGATTATTTCTTCTGATAAGAGTCGGTCCTGTATTGTGTTATTTATTAAGAGAAATGGTATTGTTTTATTAAAATATTTTGACAATTGTGTTTCAATTTTCTTATATTGTGAAAATAATTGTTTTCCATTGATGTTGTCACATTTTATCTTCTTAAGAGGAGCATTTGCTATCTATGCATGTGTGATCGTCTTATATAGAAAGTTGTGTTACATAGGAGGATATTGGTCTTAGCCAAATGTCTAAATTTTGGATGTTCTAAAATTGTGTACTTCAATTTGTTTAAAGTTGGAATTGTTGTAGTATTGCTAATGTGTGTATTATAGTATAATTTATAAATAAAATTCAAAATATTTCTGAAGTTGTTTTACGCGATTCCAGTAATTGGCTATGTTTTTGGCTTTTTGGGTAAATAGATCAAGCAGAGTAACTGTTCATACAAATCTCGTTGAGTATATTAATGAAAGAAAATTTGCAGTTTTGAGAGGCAGTTGGATTGTGGGTCTTCGACATCTCTGTTGTCTTGCAAAATTATTATCCTTTGTAGGTGTTTTGTCCTCAATAATAGAACTCCGTGGTTTTAATTGTCATATTTGTGTTGGCTTTCTTGTTTGAAAATTTGGCATAATAAAATTTTGCCTTCCACACTGCACTGAAATTTGGACATGTACAAAACAAAACTCTAGTGTTGAAATATTTCTTATATATTGCATTTTTGGTCCATCTCTGAGAATATGCTTTATGTAGAGAAGTTTCTATACTCCTAGGTTGAATGCTCCTCCAAAGGAAAACATAATCTAGATAAGAAAACAAAACACTACATAGAATAAATAACTACAGGAAATGTTAGACAGACCGAGGGGAGAACCAAGGAAGTGACAATAAGTATTGAAGTTGGTGACCATAAACACCCTTGATCATGAGACACAAGCTATTGGTTATGTCTTCCTTACCGCCATGGACCACTCACTACCTGTTTTCATCCAAAACCATCATAGAAACTTGCACTGTGGAGGACTTAGAGGGACAATGGAACTCTTCTCTATGGGAACCAAACTACCATTGATTTGGAGTACTCCAACTAATGCTTACCACCATTGTAGTAGGCCGATTCATATCCCAGTTTCTTATAGAAACTTAAGTTAAACTTGCTTGGGTTAACCATCATGGGTTTACCACATGCGCCAAGAGCCGAGTGTACAATCCATTTAAAAGAGTATTTACATAATAGGAAGATCGAGGATGAGGGTGTGTGCATGTAGTCTTGCACCCTCCTATTTTCATGATCAAAGGTAATTTCCATCATAACGAACAAGTATTGCTTTAGCAACGAAAGTCCGTGGGAAAAATGTCCACATGTACTAGTGCAGTAACCTTCTCTGCTCTGTTTCTTACCCTATCTCTGTGGCTTCTTCTTCCACTGTCTCTTATCTAGTTAAAAAAACTTGGATTTTGTTAGTTTTAGGGATACATGTCTGATCCAATGTGGCTTCTTTCAGACTGTATCCGTTACAGATCAGAGATCCCCACTTTGGAGGTTTTTGATCTCCCAAATTATATTTGAGGACTCTTGGCTAAGGTTTTTCTTTGGCTCTAAACGAGTTTCTTTATTTGGCTCCACTCAGGCTCTAGCATATGCTCTCGGTCTACATTGTGTTAAGGGTTGATCCTAGTAGAAGAAAATAATGCTTAGATAGAAGAAAATAATTCTATGGAAACGATTTAGCCTATAAACAAATAGTGCTATAGGATCAAGTTTTTATTTGATAAAAGATCAAATTTTCCTACAATAGTGAGATCACACTGTAAAGTTGTCACATTGCAAAGCATAAATGCCCAATTATCATTCAGAATAAAACATGGGAAACAAACTAGAATCATAAGGCCCTACAAGCTATTGGGATGGTCAAGCTATCAAGTAGTTAGAGAGAGATATTGCCAACAAATAGTGGATAGAATCTTGGGTATTCAAGAAATTCATCGGTGAAAGAGTGTCATAAAGCAACAAGCATTAATCATATAGAAAATGAATGAAGCTGCACACATGACTAATGATAAAAATACATCCCCTTGTCCTTTCTGATTCATCTTGTGCCCCAAAATCCTCCTGTCATGAATTGCATGTTCGTATATATTTTGTTTTTGGGTACACTTCACGTTGCTACACATTGTAATAGATTTGCAAACTTTCTAAGGTTTCAATTGTCATGATAGCATAGATAGCAATAGGAAGTTGTTCCCTATACAATTTGTTTGTCATTTTTTAATTGTCATGGCAGGTTTTTTTGAAACTGTTTTATAGATTATCTATATATAGAATCGTAGATATGGGTTCTTGGTTTTGTGACAATTCATCACTGTGAGGAATTATATTTTTTATTTTATATGTGAATGTTTAACACCATAAATATTTGAGAACACAACTTTAACTCAAGTTCTCATGGACGCCAAATATGATATTTTCATTTTGACACCGCTATCCTTAAAAGGAACTCAATAGATATGGTTCATGATTTTTTTTTTTACTCATTATTATGTGAATGGATATTGCAGGTAACAATGGGGGTCACAAGAGTGTAGAAACTAGTAAGGATGGACAAATCATACTGCCTCTACTCATTGAAGTACCTCAGATTCCTAGGAATTGAAAGAAGCAACAGATAAATTTGGTCCAAAATTGTTGATTGGAGAGGGTTCCTATGGTCGGGTGTACTATTCAGTCTTAAGAAGTGGTTATACTACAGCCATTAAGAATATTGACACAAGAAAGAAACCTGATCAAGAATTCCTTGCACAGGTAAGACATTCTAATGTTAAAATAAAAGGCTTTTATTTTAAGCTCACATGTTTTGTTGTTTCTTTTAATTCTAAAATGTCAACAAATAAATCTTAAGCCCAGATATCTACTTTTAATTTGTCACACGGATTTTGTAATATTATTTTAAATATTCTTGTAGGTGTCCATGGTCTCAAGATTAAAACATGAAAATGCATTGGAACTTGTTGGATATTGTGTTGAGGGGAGCCTTCGCGTGCTTGCATATGAGTTTGCAACAATGGGATCATTGCATGATATTCTTCATGGTATGTGGGAAAATTCCACACAGGTTTCTGGTGGTATTATTCTTTATTGCATGCATGAATTTTGTAGGGTCAATGGATAGTTTTCAATTTACAATCTAGCTCCATATTTTTTTTCATTACCATAGCTGGAAATAATAAATCTGTTATAAGAAGAAAATTGTGTTAAATGAAAGTCTATTTTTTCAATTATGTTCTGACATGTAATCAATGCAATGTGAGTAACCAAGTGCTCATAGGTTTTTCAATCATTTAAACTTTAGAAGGTAGAGGGTGTGATGACTCCAATGTCACTTATGATGATATGTGAAAACTTGAAAAGTAATGGAAGAGTAGAAACATAATTTCGGATTGGGTAGCTCACTTTAGATTGAGGTAAAAATATCAATATGAACTGCATCTCTATTAGTTCTAGCTTCTAGGCATTGAATTAAGGTTGGGACGGGGTACCATTCCAGATGAGGATAATTTATGATAAGATCAACAAGAATACTGATGCTTGATTTGTTCTAGATGTTCAGAATGAAAATGGTTTACCTGAAGATTTTCTAAGCCTTTTCAAGCTAACATTTCATGCTTCTGATTGAAATTTCAATATTAAATTCTTGGGCTAAAAATTGAAATTAAATCTACCTTCAATACATTCTTTCCTTGACAATAAAGTCAATTCAATTATATTATGCGTTTTACTCGATTGCAATGTATTCTATACTAGTGACAGTGTACACAGATGGCTAGTCTCGGCCTTATTTGTGAGAAATATGATCATGAATGTGCGTAGACATGTTAGGATTTTGAAGGAAAGAAGTGGAACTACCTTGGTGTGCAAACCTATGCATTTTTATATTTACACAAATAATCTTGTTATTTTGTTTCAACACATTCTGTGCAAAGAGTTTCTTATTTTAAAAATTACTTTTATTTTTTCGTTTTACGAGGTGAGGGTTGGAGCTAGGCAAGGCTATTCATTTCTTACGTTCTCTTATATGTAGAGTTGAAGTAACATAGATCAATGTGAGAAGGTTAGATATTAAAGCTTGTATTTTTTTCTATTATGATTGATCTTCTTCTCACTGTACAAGTTGGTAGGCTTTTATCCTCCAAAATGCTTATTAAGCAATGTATTACCGTTTAAACTTCTCAAGACGATCCTGCAAAGAGAAAATTTGAAAATGAAATAGGTGAGTGGAATAACTCTACATGGATATTAATTATGTAGTCCCTTTGCTATACATTTCCTTGAATTTGCCAGATTCTGATCGTGCAACAACACCATCACAAAGAAGTTGGATGGAAAGCAACTGCTTATTCTTGTTGGTCTCTTCATTTCATGAATATTCTGCAAAGATTACTGCAAGTACTGAATTGTTCTATCTTTTGTGGAATATTAATCAGCAATATAGTATTTTGTGCTTTTATTAGTATATATGGAACTTTTTTAAAAACACCAGTTTTACAAGGCAATGGGAATAATCTGGGAATGACTGGCAACCGTCTGATATGCATTAAGGTATCTAATATTTGCAGCCATGCATATAGAAGGTGAATTACCAGTTCTGTTTTTAGTTAGATGAAGATGTAGAACTTGTAACTTTTCCAAGATTCCACTAGGGTTGTGCTAGTTTAGGCTAGGTTTAAGGAATATGAAGGTTGCTTGGCTGTGCATAAAAGTTGTGGTAAAGGTTACCCAAATGATGCATACTAGGAATCTGTAGATGTAGAAAACTTATTATTTGTGCTAGGAGTTCTGATTTAGAATTTATTGTGATTCTGAATTTGTGAACTTTTCTAATTTAACAAGTCCAAATGTGGCAATTTGACAATAACTAGTCTGGAGAGTAAAGACATCAACAGAATTCATGTTTCCATTTTCAATTGATCAGACATATATAATTTAATGTGTCTATGATTGCAGAGAATGATAGGGTTGTAGTAGTGAGTAATATTGAAAGCACTTCAGCTTCGTCCCAATTGGATTCTATTTACTGAACACTTCGAAGTGGGTGACCAATAAATTGTTTGAGTAGATGGATTGATGATAGTCAACAACTTAGAGGAATGAGTGGTACTACAATAGAATTAGGAATTGAGGATAATTTTGTTTATCAGTTATAGAGGGCTCAACCAATTGATGACACTTGATCATATTAGGCCCATGATACCACTAGATCACAGGAAAAATATGATGCTACTGCCTCACAAGCTGCAGATGTTGGTACTGTAATGATAGAAACTTTACAATCATAGGAAAATGATATACAAAGAACCAAGGAACGCACAACAGGATTTGAACCCAAAATTCGATGTCAGAATCCAACGTCATCCGTCATTTCATACGAATGTGTCGGACAGCAATCATTGAAAATAATGGCGGTCAGGTAAGTTTTATAGTGTCGTCGAATATCCGACACATCAGGCGTCACATATCCGACCCCCCCGAGTGTCGAAAATCTGACCCTAAAGTGTTGAATTTTCGATGACATGGTGTCGAATATCCGACCATTTGTCGACCCAAAAGTGTCGCATATCCAACCCACGTGTGTCGGTTTTTCGACCATTTAGCATCAGATATCCGACGGTATATGTAGGTTTAAAAAAAAATAATGTAAGGTTTACATGATTTGAAATTTTTGGTCCCATATTTTCAACGGTAACTATGTTCAAGGTGTCGAATATCCGACGCCTGGCCATTATAAATATAATTTTTTTTAAACATTTCGACATGTTTGTTGTAGAAGTGAAGGACAATTTGCGAAATTATTTGTTCCTCGACGGACGTTTTTCAGGAATTGCTTTATTCTTCAACGGGCGGTTGTGGGATTTTTTTTTCATCAACAGACAGTTTGCTGGGAATTTTTTATTCTTTAAAATCTCTCAGTTTGACAAAATGTTGATGCACAAAACTTGATTTTTTAAGACAACTGGTTATATTCATTCACGAAGTTTGTGACAAAATGTCAAATAGAAATATTCTGGATCCAAATGAAGACAACCGACAATTGCTTGCTAGACTATGGGATGCAGCGAAACAAAGGAGTGATGGCAAATGTTATTTTCCATGTACTCAATGCAGGGGATTTAAGAGGAAAATAATATTGATCTCAACAGCCACAAAACATTCCAAGGAACATGGACACGCTGAGGGGGGGGATGAATATCATCCATTTGTAGGTTTAGCATTATAAAGTTTATTATATTCTTTTTTTTGGTAATTGTATGTATTATTTTTATTTTTCATATATTAATGTATATCTATTGATGTTTCCATGTATTTATATTAAAGGAAAGACACCCTACAGCATATCGTCCAGAGGAAGTGCTTTCAAAACAAGTTCAGGATCAGGATCATGGACCGTGTATGTTTAATGGAGAACAAGTGAATGATCATATTGAAAAAAATCCATTGATCCATGATTCATTTAATGTTAGAATGGATGATGACGTTGACGTTGATAATGAAAATGATGATGACTTTGATGATGTTCACGATATACCTCTTCTGAAAAGGAATATGAACCCCTTTATGAAATCTCCAAAACAAATATTCTCTCTGCTGTATTGTTGATAATGAACTTCAAGGTTATGAATGGTCTTTCAAACATTGCAATCACATGGATGCTAAGGTAAGTAAAATAATCCATCACATATATAGGATCATGATAAAGTTTATCTGTATTCCTCTAATAATTGTATTGTTAACTCATTATTGATCATCGTATGGATGAAGCGTGTTTTGTTAATATTATTTATTTATTACATTAACTATTTTTTTTATTTTTTTGTAGCTTGATAGCTGAATTTTTGTTACCACCATCAAATATTTTACCTCGCACATATTGAGATTTATCTTCCATCATGAAAGAGATTGGAATGCATTATGAAGCAATTCATGCATGCCCCGATGACCATGCTATATATTATAATCAGCATGAATTTGCAACAGAATGTTTGGAATGTCATGTAAGTAGATATAGTACAGATAAAGTAACAAAAAAGGTGCCTTAGAAGGTTCTTCGTTGTATTCCCATCATTCCACGTTTGCAAGGATTGTTTAGGTGCAAACAAATAGCGCAATTTATGGATTACCATGCCAGGAACAGAAGTCAATATGATGTTATCCGAATGCTTGCAGATGGTTCTGCTTTTAGAGATATGGAGGAAAAGTGGCCTCACTTTAAAGAAGAACCACATAATCTTAGGATTTATTTGGTAGCATATGGTGTTAATCCATTTGCACAGATGAAATCCATTTACACGGTGTGGCCTATTTTTTTTATCAACAATAAAATTCCTCTATGGTTGTCAATAAAGAGGGAGCACATAATGCTGTCGATGATTATTTCAGGTTTTTTTTGTCGAAAACTATTTTATTTATAATGTAGTTGTGGCATCTCATTTTTCATATTATGTTTCTT
>LPNX011089004.1:3072-24407 GCA_001517045.1 Pseudotsuga menziesii
AAAGTATTTTATTGGGAAACCTCCATTCAATATCTAGGACTTCTTATTGATAAAATTGGAATAGGTGTTCATCTTGCCAATGTACAAGCTCTTGTTAACTGGCTCATCGCCTCATTGTTATTTCTTGAAAAAGTATTTATCGGTGGCCTAAATTTTTATCAACATTTTACTACTCATTTATCTCACATTTCATACCCCCTACATCAACTCTCCAATCCACTTGTGTTTTCCTAACAAAGTTAATGGATGAGAGTTCTTGAAACTCAAACACTACATTGTATTTGAAATTGGTTTTGCACCTTTTGGATTTGAAATATCCCTTTGAGATTGAGACAAATGCTTCACACTATGCTACTAGTGCCATATTAAAATGGGTTGGTCATCCCACGAACTATCATTCCAAGACTTTGACAAATGCCAATCTGAAGTACAACACGTATGGCAAAGAATTTTGAGATCTAGCGAAGGCCTTGAAGCAATGGTGCCATTATGTTTTGGATAAGGAAAACAATTTTTGTACTAATAATCATCCCTTAATCTTTTGAATTCATAGTCTAAGAGTTAAGAACAATTCCATCTCAAACATGCCTCCTACCTACAATAGTTTCACCACGGGGGCATCACCTAGGGACCAATATGATATCACGTCCGTTCATATTGGGGGGGTTAAAATTAAAAAAATAAAAATCAATATATTGGGGGTATATTAGGGGTAAATAGGGTTTTTTTTTTACTATTTAAATATCCAATATGTTGGGGTATGTTTTATTCAACATTTTTGCCCTCGCCGTTCACCAGTCCTCCAAGCCTTGCCTGTTAGGTGCCTGCGAGCTCCTTGCATGGATCAACACCACTCTTCAACTCTCTCTCAACAAAGTTGAAGAGGTAAGCACATATTCTCATCTTAATCTTCTTTACAAGTTTTAACATATGGACAAATAACTTCAAGGAACTCACTCGCTTTCTGTTCTCCGTTTTCCCCATGGATTTCGAGTTATGCGAAGAAAAGGCTTGTCTAGAAACAAATGTGGGCACCCATTTGGTTGTTCTTTTATCTATGTAAGAGGGTCATTTGTTTTTTGAATATTTAGGGCCGCCATTTTTTTAGTAGTGTGGTTTACGGTTACCTTGAGGAGATGCAGAGTGCTTAAGGTCCAATACTCTGAAGAGTGCTCAAAAGTACTTCTGTTTTATGTATTAGAGCTTGGGTAAAAATGGGTAGACGCCCAATGCTGATTTTGTTTTCTTGATTTTCTATTAAGAAAATGAGATCCGTCTTGTCACTTCATTCTATTCTTTTATTTGCATTTCTGGGTTTTGGGAGGGCAGTGCAGATAACCTTGCTCAAGCCAATTCTGTGCGCCTTTTCTCTACCGTGTGCATAGACTTACAATATACCTCTTAGTGGACATTTCATAAACCCTGACCATTCTCACTGCGTGAGGCTCACTCTTTGCGTAGAGAGCTGTATCTTTTATAAATATGTGATCATGACCAGTTTTGATCATTGACTCAACAACTGAAAGATTTTGAGGCTGGTATACCAACGTGGAGACTTGGAGTGTAGAACATTGCTTGCTTATTTTTTCCTGCTGATTATTGCTACTATAAATGCGTGGAACAATTGTAACCCTATCTCTATCAAAATAACATGATGGAAGTCAGTGAGTTTTGGGATGCGAGGCTCCGACTTATACATCGGGCAAAGGAAACTAGCAATGTTAATTAGCCATCGTTGCCAAAGGAGATCATATCCATTACTATTTCAGGGGACCATATCAGTGATAACAATAACATTACTTTATCCTGCACATTTTTCCGTGAGGATTTTAAATTGGGAGAGGTGGGGGGTCAAGTCCATTGCAATTATTTACAACCTGCACTCCTCGCTCAACCCCGGCATTGTTATGTAAGTGCTTCCTGAATCACACCACTTCAACACTCCGTGCCTTATTGCTTTTAGGGAACGACGTGGGTGGGAAATCCTACTTTAAGACTGTATGTTGGGCTGCTCAGTTGTGGTATGGGATCGGGCTTTGGAACTCCCTTCTTGGATTGAGGAACTATTGCCTTAACTTAATTAGATTATATGGGTGTCGCCACTTACACCAGTCGTATCTTGCCTACTCACATTACTTTATCTTGGACAGCTCCCCATGGCATGGCATGGTCTTTGATCGGTTTCACTTATTACCCTTTCTATGCACCTACTTCCATTACTTTCATTTGCAACAGCAACCAACCAACTCATTGGCGGGCGTATTTACTTAACCTTTCAATACTTTCTTGCTCACAAACTTGAACTTGGAGCAGTCACGGGCTTCCTTGGGTGCGTGGGCAGAACATATTGCTGTTTACTTTTGAAGCCTACACTTACCTTTACTTACGTGCATGCCATCAACCTGTTCTGTTAACCATCTCTACTGACAAAACTTAGTTACACTAAGGCCTGAATAAATTACTATCATGTTACGTGCTGATTAACCAATATCTCTTACTCATGCACTATGGCATTAAGAAGCTGACTTAAGTGAATTTCATTATCACTCTTATCTAGGGACGCAATAGGATACATACCAGGATAATTAAATCAATTTGGAGTAATCAATTTTATTACAGAAGCAAGCTCGGAGCTGTTACTAATGACTCAACTACAGGTCAGATAATCTCTTGTGATGAAATAATCATACCTAACTATAACTTAGTCCTTGTAAAATAGTGTTATAGTATTCCATTCCACGTCTATGTATCATATGATGCAGCTATTAATTAAGGGGTATACGTAATTATTTAATTCTATATCGACTAAAAGTTAACAGACTATTGACTATCCTAATCAGGAAATGACAGAGCTAGAGTAAGTGGAATACAGAAAGTCACGCTTTCTAATGCCCGAAGTTGGGTCTATTAATCACATATTCATTGTGTTACATAGTTAGGAACAGTTAGACATAATAAATCTTAACCAGTAGTAACTAGTATGTTTACTCACTATGTAGCAGCATGAACCAAGCAACACCTTGGAGTTTCTATACATGGTCAAATGTATTATGCAGAGCTCTTTATGAATTACTTCAGCCCTTAATTAAGATTTGACTTGACTTCCGACCTCATTATTAACTTAAATACTCTTTAAGCTGCTTCATGTTTGTTCTTGTTATAAACTATTAGGATTAGACTGAATATTGCAATATCTCTGCCCCATGATAATATTTAGCACAAAGAATAGATGAATAGAAAAAGGTACTCCATCCAGCTATATGATCCTGGTTTAATCATGACGCACATAATAGTTAAGCGCCTGGTAAAACTCCTGCACTGGAATTAGAATTAATATATTACACGCCATTAAGCTTATTGTCAGAAAAACTACTGGCGTTGATAGTGGAGCGCTTAGTATGAAAACACGCCATATTAGCCTCGTGATTCATAAATAGCTCTAATAATAAGCTTACCTGTATACTAGTGGCATTATGTAATCTGGGACATCCATATGCTTCTTAGTAGTATGGGTTTTACTTACTCTAAGCTTACTAGGTTAGTAAACCATTACTCATAAAACACGTCATTTCATTATTACACGGTTGGATATAAATTACTCTAAGTGCATATGACTACGAGATAATAAAGCATATTTACGAGTAAATTAGGCACTTGAAGTAAACTGCTGCATCCTATATAATAATGCATGACTCTAAATACTGAGTTACTGGGTTAACATAATAAGGCTGGGCGTAATTTAGACTTCTCTAGCACTATCGACGGGCCGGAAGCGGACTATATGATAAAACGTGAATAGTTGAAGTTAATAAGAAAAGCATGGTATAGAACAACGCAAGTCATAATTCCACCTTGAGTACTTATTAGTATTACGCTGTGGTACTGCGTAAGCAGCTTAGTAGTATACTTCTAAGACCGTTAAGAAGCTGCATAATTACGAGATAAATCAAAGGCCTCATGATTACGCAGGCTCTTTAACCATAAGTCATAGAGCGTAAGCACTCCTTTTCATAGTATTTTAGGTTTTCAGGCTTGCTTTACTTGGGCTCGGTTTATCATTAGCTATGTCATTTTTACGTCTTAATCCGGATATATGTAACTAGATAATTAGGCTGGCTTCTTTATTACGTATAACAACTGACACAATATCTTTCTAAGCATAGAAATGTTCGTAGATTAATAGAACCTGAGCACTATTATTCTTAATTCGTGTAACACCATGTGATAAATACTATGTCGTAGTTAATGAACTATTAGCATGTCTTGACTATCATCATAAGTCCCCCTGATATCCTTTGGGGAGCGTGCGTGCCCATGATACGTAGTACCACTACTGCAAGGGCTCTAGTTTAAAGCCTCTCCAACTCCTTGATGGGGATGGCCCCATCCTTCACTCGGCACTCCTCAGTGCCATGGGTATCCACAAATCCCCGCAGCTTTCTCCCTCAAGGAAGTACTGGCTGAGTCTCTCCAACAATTCCAAACATCGGTAAGCTAGTCCAAATTTACCTTCCAAATTCAGGATTGTAAGTGTAGTCTTTAAATGCTAAAACATGTTTTTATGCTGTGATTGCATCATCAAACATGTTTTTATGTTGTGATGGAATCATCTCCATGAAACTTACGAAGACAGTCTTACCATTGTTCAATGTCAAACATATATTTAGGAAATCCAGGTATAGCTTAAGAAAAGAAGGAACATACCTCCCAGCTACCCAAGAGAAAGCTGAGTTCGCCTTAAAGTCAATGTGGAATCGCCAAAAGTGAAGTCACCAGGTGAAATCTAAAACTGAAAACTATGTATGGAAAGAACTTATGCAGCCTGTTGTTTTGCTCCTGTTACTAGCAACTCATCATTGTCATACCGAGGGAAAGTAGAGTTGGCTAAACTCTAGACCATTTATCGGGTGATTCATCTTGAATGATATCATAAACCTCCAGGTCTGCTACTCTTACTATTTTCCACATAATGGTAAAAAACCTTGCGCAGACTTACTTATTAAAGCTAACCTTTTCATTTTTTATTGTCTTGTCACAAGTTATCTCTTTCTTTTGTAACCTCACTTAACTAAGTTTGTATCATTTATACGTCCTTCTATATCTCTGAGTTTAGTTTCTCTACTGCCAAAATCCAATTGACAATCTCAATCCCCAAATTACTGTGGGATATTACCAAATATTTTTAAGCCAATGGCAGATCCTTTCCCAGGTATCTGCTGTGATGAACTGCAGAATGTCATAGTTATATTGAACTTTGTGCAGTATCGCTTGCTTATACATACTCAGGATTCTTTGTAAGTGCCATGATTATTTCCATTGCTGTGGCGTGGTCGTCTCCTTGGTAGCCTTTATCTGCATTATGTAATCTATATCTTCTAGGTGTTCAAGTCACGTTTATACGTTTGCAGCCTCTATCATCTTTTCATCCTCTTTTTATGCGTGCTTCAAGTCCTATAAATTGACCGAAGTCTTTTGTTTACTCCTCTAACATTGATGGTTAAACTACTGCCTAGACCTATGGCACCTATGCCTACTGTGCCCTAGTTGATGCCCTTAAAGCAGTAAATGTTCAAACTTTAGAGCTAATAGTTATTGATCCACCAGCTGAAGTAGCTTCAGTTCCATACTCTATAGGAGATCGAGAGAGACTGGCCATTTGGAGTATACCTGGTTAAAGAACCACCGTCAGTGGAGGCTTTATAGGTGGATAGGTGGGTGGTATCCTTTCTTAAATAGTCAATTGAAGTAATAGAGGTGACTTAACTAGTGTCTATCCCTATAACAGCCTTTATATTGCCATATCATCCAGCAGTTTACTCGTCATTCATTCATTCTGAGTCTAGTGCTAAGAAACTACACGCCCCAGTCCTAGCACCCCTTCGTTTGGGCCCATACCCATAACCATCAGCAGAAGATTCTGTTTGAGAACCAGTTTGCCCTTATCCGGCTACCAGCTCTCGATCTTGGTTTCGAACTGCTAGTGAATCTACTCCTGCCTGTGTCTTTGCTGCTCTACCCACCTTTTCCTTTATTGCAGACTTTGCTGCTAGTTCATCCGCTCGATCAATTGGTTCAAGGTCTGTTTCAAGGTAAAAAGATTCAACTTATAGGGGGTCTTGTTGAAATGATGGATCAACCACGTTTGAAACTATGGACTCCGACTAGCTCTGGTTCAACTGCTTAAGCTGGTGGAGAAACCACCGTAGCAGAAGCACTGGATTTGTATCTCAATATGCATTGGCTTGATCTTTTACTGGGAGGGGGTGGGGTGGGGGCGCGAAAGGGATTAAGTAGAGAGAGGGACTATATGAACTGGAGAAAAAGATATTATACTCCTTCCTCCAACCTGAGTTTCCAATTAAAAGTGGAAACTTCCTACTTGGATATATCACACCGATGGAGTGCATAGAACTAGGAGAATAAAAAAAGGAGTACCCGTTCGGTGTTCACCCTTTGTACCTCAGGTGAAAGTGAATTGATCAGAAAAATGAACGAAAATGACTTGGAAAAGGAGAAAATGAACAGGATTTGTGGTTGAAATGTGATTTGTAGTGTTCAAATTGCAATTTTTATAGCAAAAATGGATGTAGTATCCTCTATTACCTTTGGGCACCCAGATTATGCAATTCCAATCACCTAAAATTATTATTTGAACAATTTTAGCAAAATTTTGGCTAAAAATCCTAGGATTTTGGGTGCAAATGGTCTAAGGTTTAGCTTACTCCCCGGAAAGAAACTTTTGAAACTCGGTACTAGGTCATAGCACCAAATTTAATGTTGTTTTTTTTTACAAGTGCCAAGGCATCTCTTGCTCTCTTTATGACCATATCTTTATATGTGAGAGGCCATCTCCAATATGAGGCTATCATTCCACAAAAATACGTCTCATAATCTCATCTGTTCAGCCCAAATCACAATAGTACTCAAGCTGAACAACAACAGAAATGAAATCTGCTCGTTGGAGAACACTTGTTGGTATAAAGTATTTGTTTAGTAATAGTTAGAAGTTTACATCATTAACATTGGAGAACACTTGTTGGGTCTGTCGTAGAACATTTCAGTGCTAAATTTCCATATGAGATTTAGCAACACTTTCGTGTCTGTTGTAGGGTTAGGTGTTTGCACCATTTTTAATTAAAAGTGCAGATATTAAAACAACAACCCAAACTCATCTGTTACACGATAGGATTGCAATCACCGAGGAAACATCTGTTACACAACTTGGTGAAAGATGGCAATGTTTTCCAGATCAATTCCCAATTTGCTAGGATTTATTGACCTTCCGAAGAGCATAGCTTGGTCCCATTTGTTGGGTTTTTAATTGTGGGTATAACTAAAAACTTTAAACCCTAACCAAGATCTACTCTTATGCAAGAAATTAAACTTAATGCACAGCGGAACTTAGAAATCAAGCTTAATGCACAGCGAAACTTACTTTCCATCTTCAAACGCCGCGGACAGCTTCCAAGGCTCTGGGTTGATACGCTCCCGGTCTTGACTTGAGTTGTTGGCTCTCGAATCCTTCCAAGAACNCAAACACCGCGGACAGCTTCCAAGGCTCTGGGTTGATACGCTCTCGGTCTTGAATTGAGTTGTTGGCTCTCGAATCCTTCCAAGAACTTGCAATCCTTTTCTCTGGAGAGTATCCTGTCTTCAAATGGAGCAGACAATTTTTCTGGATGATTGCAATCCTTGGAGACTCAGCCCTTTTATAGCAGTGCCAAAGGAAAAATCATAATCCTAAGGCAGCTGAAATTTAGCTAATACTTGGGAAACAAGTCTGAAAAGAAATATGGAATTTCCGATTTTTATAAAAATCTTGAAATCGGGAAACCTCAGAAAAAATTGAAATAAATCAGAATAAATTCTGATTTCCTTATTTAGCTCAAATTTATTACTGCTATTATTTTAATCAACTATAATCGGTCCATTAACAATTATAATTGATTAACATTATTCTATATGTATTTGTATCCAAATCCTTATTTAAATACGTATAATGCCAAGACTTAATTAATCACATTGTTTCGCATATTTTAATCATTACATAGATGTAATCTTGCGACAGTATTTGATATCATAATCATAATGCACGTATGTCCAACTTAATTATTGTAATTAGACGTCTCTAAATCCAACAGGGTCTTGTGGTTATCTGCAACCTTCTGTCTCTCTTTTAGATTCAATCAACTATCTTGAGCTTATCTTGATTACTAATTCTCTTTATCCAACTGGTAAACAACGGAGTGAGCTAGCTATGGAGCAATCCTCCCTCCATCGGACGGAGGAGGAGCAAAGTTAACGTCCGATGAGGGAGGATTGCTCCATAGCTAGCTTACTCCGTAAACAACGGGTAAGGGGGCAAAGTTAACAGTTGACTTTGCTGGTTGCCAGTTGGATGGATAAAATCAGCAATATAGATACTTAGGATAACCCTTATTTTAAAATTTCATAGAGTTATTTTCATAAACATGCCTTCTTACAATCTTACTTTTTTTTTCATAAGGAAAGTTTCATAGGGTTGTTCTCAACATCAACTGGTAATTCTAGAAATAAATTTTACAGATTAAAATAACTTGTGCTCAGAAGGTAATTGGCCATCATTATCTCTATTTCTGATTCCATCCATAGCAAACAGCAAAGTCAATTGTAAGAAGACATTTGATGTTCATGAGAACAACCCTATGCAATTTTCCTTATGGGAAAAGTAAGGCAATTTTCCTTATGGGAAAAGTAAGATTGAAAGTAGACAGCTTATCAAAGCGTATCGTAATAAAAAATCCTTTTATTTCATGTTGTGCAGGTTTCAGCATTCTAGCGGCATTTTCAAAGTTGAGAAGAGCGGCATCTTTCATGTCGGCAGATCATCCCAGACATGGACGAAATCAATAAATACTTTAAACTCTTCCAAACTATAGATTTTTTCAAATGCATCTGGACACATCATCGTTATGTTATGTATTTAGAATAAAAAATGATAATTTGAAGTGTCACTAACAACCAACAATTTCAAGAAATGGGCGCGAATAAAACATTCAGATTACATACTCGAAATGTAAATGTATAGATCAACTCCATTTGACAACAACGTGAATTGAGGTTCCCTGTTTTGCAAACTGTAAACGCCACTGTTGACCAATCTGATCATCACGTGAATGGTGAGCATTACAAGAATTTATTTTTCTAAAATTATTTTACATTGATAGAAGTTACAGCATGCCACAATCACACATTTCCTCTTTCAAAATTTCAGAAAACTGGACTATTTCCCATATTCCCATCTACCATTTCCATTTAGATAGCCATACATGCGCGACTATCTCACAGTTAACATCTTTTCTTGGATGTATAAGCTAACTCCTAAATCCATTTTCAATACTGTGCGCATTTCTCTCACATTCTCGCAGTTGTCTTTATCAATCTGGCTCTAAATAGCCCTCAACCAAGCCTCTTTGATTTCTCGCCTGCAATTCAAAATGGAAAGGGGAATCCATACTTCATAGATAATCTGCAAAATTGAAAAAATAGAAGTACATTTATTAGAACCTTGGATTTGCCAAATTTTCTTCTACCTTTTCGAAATTCTAATCCTAACGATTGGATTTATTCGTTTCCGTTTTGGAGAACATAGTGGGAAGCAATAGGGGTTGCTAAATACCCAGTCGACCTCGACCAAGTAGCTGAAAATTTTCAAAATGAAATTCTGAAACAAAGCCATTCAAAACAGTACAATGATTGTGTGGATTGAGGGATTAGGCTAAGACGCCCCGATTTTAGCATGTGTTTTTCCAACAGTTAAAAAAGTTCATTAGAAAACGAAAATACATATACAGTGGCTCCGAAAACAGGCATAGATCTAGTTGGAGAAATGTATTATCGATTAGCATATTCGCCAAATTCAACTTGACAAAGTGTAGACATGGAATTGCGAGTGACTCTGAAAATAGCCAGAAAAGTTATAACTATCAACAATCATTGATAACGTTTTTTTCATAAAGAATTTGTTAGCTACTTGTATTTACTTAATATAACAACCAACAATCATTGATAACGTTTTTTTCATAAAGAATTTGTTAGCTACTTGTATTTACTTAATATAACAACCATTTAATTTATAGTACTTAAACTAGTCATTGGAGTTAACCTAATAGTTAATTTAAAAGTTAATATAAAGCTATTGTAGTTAGTATAACAACTTCTACTTATCTTATCCCTTAGAGACCAAATGAAGTTAGACTAAGCACTATGCACATTAACTCTAGTGCCAAGTTCTATTATCACATGAGTTGCACATTAAGTAACTTATTGTTCCTAGCCCATGGTTTCATGGCAATGAAGGTCAACTTCTCAGTGCATGAAGGTCGACTTCTCACTGCATGGTTTAAGTGCAATGAAGGTTGACTCCTTAAGATAAAAGATGAAGTTCATCTAAATTTAATTTAATAGTTGTATCACTATTGCAACAATCTAATAGTTATATAAGAGTTATCCAATATAACCACTATTAGAGTTGAAGTTAAGCTAATAGTTGTATCTAATAATCAAATAGTTGAAGTAGAGTTTAATTTTTCCAACTATCACAAAGTGTACTCATGAGAGGTTAACTAAGCTATTTTTTAATTTTTTTCTTAAATTGTTAATTATGAAATTTTGGCAATGCCCATAGAATCAATTTGGACTCTACACTTGTCTCATTCTCGTTTAATTTTGGACAACGCCATAGAATCAATATGGATAGTACACTCGCCTCATTCTCATCCATAGATGAAAAAACATAGATGGTGTCACGTCGATAGGGATCAAATGCTAACAGATAACGATGGAATGGAAGACAATTTGGATTTTGTATTCCTCGTATTCTTTTAGTTAAACAATTTCAACTCTAAGTTATCCATGCCTAGCTACATGTTATCACCGACATTCTTGTTATTATCCATTTAATTATTATTATTATATGTATGTATATATATTTATTTATATATATATAAGCTCACCTTCTTCTAGTTATCTACCATGAAATGTTGGTTATCCATTCATCACCTATGACTTATCCATGCATCGTTACCAAATTATCTATTTATAAGTTACCATATATATATATATATATATATATATATATATATATATATATATAATTGTTTATTTCAAAATTTNCTCATTCTCATTCGTAGATGAAAAAACATAGGTCATATTCCACCCCAAATCTAAAATAAAAATGTCTATCGACATAAATAACAACAACCATATTAATAAGATTAATATGTTCAGAATACACTGAAAGGTATGTATTTGAATTATTAATAGTTAATCTAATATAACTACCATTAGAGTCGAAGTTAAGCTAACAGTTTTAAAATCATTGAAGTTAAGCTAAACGTTATATCTAATAATCAATTTAAAAGTTAATATATCAATGATTGCATTTCAAGTTAAGGTAGTGATTGGAGTTGAAGTTAAGTTAAAGTTGTATCATCATTGGATTTAATCTAATACCTGTATCCAATAATCGTCATCATGTTTGGAGTTTTAATTACCAAGTTGAAGTTGAAGTTTAATTTTTACAAATATCACAAAGTGTACTTATCACATGTTCTTTTTTTAACAGAAACGGATAAAGTTTGTATTTGATTAAAAGGGTTGTATCGCAGCCAAGATTACAAAGGGGGGAGTTCAGATAAAAGAGGGTTGATGACCTCTAACAGTATTTTCATCCTTCTTATGAATACTTTGGGAGAAAGATCCCACTTGCTTCTAGGGCTTCTTCGAGAAAAAAACATTTGCTTACAAGAGTAAACTCTCACGAATTGAGAGCAGAGAAGAGTGCAGAAGGAATGCATTAAATGGAATGAGAGGTGAGATGCCCCTTAATGAAAGGGTCCAATCGGAGTCTGGCAGCCCGAAAAATGTTTGAGGCCGGTTCCTTTTCCCTGCCTTCTTTGTTGGTATTTCTCTTTCTGGTGAGGGGAGGAGAAGGGGATGTAAAGTCTTTAGAATCAAATTTTCCCTCTGACCCGGATAAAGGGACTAAGGACATCAATCCTACTTGAGTTGGAGCCTCATGACCTAACGCTTGGTTGGGATCAGAAGGAGCAGGTCATGGAGAAGATTCTTTCGTGGAAGGAGCAAGAAGAACTATCTTTGAGGGGCCAGATGGGACCTGGGGGCACGGCATACGCCTGGTCATCTGCTTCTTCAAATTCTTGATCTTCGACTTCCTGCAAAACTTCAAAGCTATTTTTGTTTTTCAATGGAGGAGATTCTACGAGAGGATTCAGATCTTGAGATCAGCCCTTATGTTGTGATGCTTGAGATACCTTTTGTCGAGGAGGTCGGCATCGATTGATGACCTTTTGGAACTCTGTATCTTTGGGAGCGGGAGGAGTTGCTGATTTCTGTGATTCTGCAAGCTTGGGGCAACTTTTGGAAAAGTGGCCGTATACATGGCAAAAGTTACATTTGAATGGAATCTTCTCATACTCCAGTTCTTGGATGTGACTCCAATATCCTAAAGTAATTTTTAGGGCCTCTGGAAGCCCTTTTTCTATATTTACCTCTACGCAAATGTGGGCACATCTAAGCTGACCCCCTTTTGGATCTGCATTATCTAGGTAGCGCCCTAGCTTATTACCGATGTCCGCAAGAGTGCTTTTTCCCCAAATATGAAGTGGGAGGTTAGGCATTCTTACCCATACTGGAGCAGCTGTAATCTCTACTTTTGGGTTTATCCTGAGAGTCCAAGGGGATAAAAAAAACCCTCTCAAGCCCATGAAGAAGGGGCCCAATCAGAATACTATATCTTGTTCTTCTTTATTCAGAAACAGAAAAACAAAGTACCCCCTACCAGCTGCAAAGAGAGAGACCTATCCTTGCAAAATAGGGTTCCAATGTTCTGCAATCCAGAGCTCTATCGCCTTAGGGATAGGCCACAACCCTATAAATTTACTGATGAGGGATTTCTCTAAGAGAATGAGTGCCTTATGACATGGATCCGAAGGAGAGAGCTCCAGAGAGGGGATCTCATCTATCTTCTTCGCGAACTTGGAGGGAGCCTGAGAGGCTTCGACAAGAGTGGTCACTTGAACTAAGGCCTTGAAGGCTAGGAGATGGTCATGGGAATCCATAACCAATAAACCATGAGCCTTCGAGAAGATCCGAACTCAAAACTCATGTTGAATTGGCGCAACAGCAGAAAGACCAAGAAAAACATAGTAGGTAGGAGACTATCGGGTGATCTAGATGGCAAGAGAAAGGAGGTAGCTAGGTAAACCCTAGCCATGTATCAGAGGGTGCTTCCTTTCGTGCATCGCTCACTACATCTAGTCAGTATCCTATCCATGGTTAATGGTTTGAAACTGTACTTATCACATGTTAACTAAGCTCTTTTTTATTTTTTTGAAATTGTTAATTCTGAATTATGAACGACACCCATAAAGTCAATGCAGACAGTAGGCTTGTCTCATTCTCATCCATAGATTTAAAATCATAGATGGTAGTCCACCCTAAAATTCTAAGATATAAACGCATATTAGTGTAATTAGCTAGATTCCCAACTGCGAGATGGAGGAGTTTATTATGAGTTCGAACAATTTTACTAGGAGTTCAATTGTTAGATGACTACAAATCAGCTAGACTTCTAGATATAGAATGTACTTAGACTAAGCCTTAAGCAATTAGAGTTGAAGTTAAGCCAATAGTTGTAGAATTACTGGAGTTAAGCTAATAGTTGTATTTAATAGTTAATTTAAAAGTTAATATATCAGCAATTGCAGTTCAAGTAAAAGTCATGATTGGAGTTGAAGTTAAGCTAATAGTTACGTCGATAGACATTTTTATTTGAGATTTAGGGTGGAATACATCCTATGCTTTTTCATCTATGGACAAAGATGAGACAAGTGTACTGTCAAGATTGATTCTACTGCAGTCATTCAAAATTTGATATAAACAATTATAAAAAGAATATATATATATATATAATAACTGGTAGCTAATGAATGGATAATTGGTAGTGATGTATGGATAACTCATCATTAATGAATGGATAACCAATAATTGATGGTAGATAACTAGAAGAATGTGAGATTAAAAATAATAATATAAAAATAACTAATAGTAGATAAATGGACAACATGAAGAATGTAGACGATAACATGTATATAGGCATGGATAGATTAGAGTTGAACCTGTTTAACTAGAAGAATAAAAAAGGTTTCCAAACTGTCATCTATTCCATCACTATCTCTCAACCATTTGATCCCTATTGACGTTATCCAATCACAAACTATGTGGGTGTGATAGTTGTATCTATTAATTGAATAGTTGTATCTAATAATAGAATAGTTGAAGTTGAAGTTTAATTTTTCCAAGTGATAGTTGTATCTAATAGTTAATTTAAAAATTAATATATCGACAATTGCAATTAAAGTAAAAGTCATGATTGGAGTTGACATCAAGCTAATAGTTGTATCTTCAATTTAGTTAAGCTCATAGTTGTATCTAATAATCAAATAGTTGAAGTAGAGGTTTAATTTTCCCATATATCATGAACTGTACTTATGAGATGTTAACTAAGCTATTTTTTATTTTTTTAAATTATTAATTATGAATTTTGGATGACAGCCATAGAATCAATATGGAAAGTACATGTGTCTCATTATTGTACGTAGATGAAAAAGCATAGATGGTATTCCACCCAAAATTTCTAAGATATATACACCTATTGGCGTAAATATTTGTAGGATCATTCTAAGATATAAACAGATATTTGTAATTAGTTAGATGCCCAACTACGATATGGAGGAATTTATTAGGAGTTCAAATAGTTTTATTGGGAGTTTGAATGTTATACAAATGCACATTAGCTAGTCTCCTAGATACCAAATGTACTTAGACTAAGCCTTAAGCGATTAGAGTTGAAGTTAAGCTAATAGTTGTAGAATCGTTAGAATTAAGCTAATAGTTGTATCTAATAGTTGATTTAAAAATTAATATATCAGCAATTGCAGTTGAAGTTAAGCTAATAGTTTTATGATCAATGGAGTTAAGGTCATAGTTGTATCTATTAATCAAAAAGTTGTATATAATAATAGAATAGTTGAAGTTGAAGTTTAATTTTTCAAAGTGATAGTTGTATCTAATAGTTAATTTAAAAATTAATATATCGACAATTGCAGTTAAAGTAAAAGTCATGATTGGAGTTGACATTAAGATAATATTTGTATCATCAATGGATTTAAGCTCATAGTTGCATGTATTAATTGAATAGTTGTATCTAATAATCGAATAATTGAAGTTGAAGTTTAATTTTTTCAACTATCATGAACTGTACTTAACAGATGTTAACTAAGCTATTTTTTATTTTTTTTAAATTATAAATTATAAATTTTGGACGATGCCCAAAGAGTCAATATGGACAATACACTTGTATCATTATCGTCCATAGATGAAAAAACATAGATGGTACTCCACCCCAAAATTCTAATATATATAGGCCTATTGACGTAATCAGACATGAAAATATGCACATTGCATTGTTTTCCTCGAGCATTTCTTGCTATTTCTGAGGGATTCAAAAAAGTTTAGTTTGGTTCACTAGGGTTTGGTGAAAAAGGTGTTTAACTTTTTCTCTTTTGTTTTATTCTAATATTGTTTTGGGGAATTTTTTATGAGTAATAATAAAGTCATGGGAACATCATTTTTTTATTTTAATTGTGTTGAATGATATTCCTAATAACATGTATTTGAATTTAATATTTAAGAATCCAAGTTGAATGCACTTCTAACCAGTCAAATTGGTTTAAATGGACATTAAATCTAATTTACACCTGAATATGAATCTTAGTCTTCATTGATGCCACATATTGCTTCATTAACCATTTCAAACCATAGACTTAAAACCATAAATTCAAGTTGTTATTCACCAAACAATATTATCTTTTAGGTGGTCATTGATAGTTGGTCGCATTCTGGGCAGAACCAATAATGAAGTGAAGAACTACTAGAATACTCATTTGAGAAATAAGGTCAATGCCACCAAACAAATCCTTCACAATTCTCAGTTTCTATGTAAGAAATTGTCCAACTTTGACAAAATGTGCGAACGAGGCACTGTAACTCTCAATGTTAATGAAATGAAACATTAGTTTGTTCCTTGCAAAGACGCTGACATTACTGGACATACAGTAGAAGATCAGATCATGATCATGTTGATGTAATTGTAACTTCGAAATGTATTCATCTGTATATCTTATGTATTGTACCCCGATGTTTATCCCGGGATGTGTCTCTAATGTATATGAGTCATGTCATACCCCAATGTTTATTCTGGGAAGTTTCTAGAATATAAACAGATAATGTCAAGTCATTGTGTGTAACCCTCCTATTGGTCAAGGGTTAAAGTCCCCATAGTTATGGGGGCCTAGGGTTATTAGACTATCCTAGAGAATTCGACCCTAGGTGAGTCATTGTAAGTCGGGGCAATAGTCCCCACCATTATGTTAAGGATAAACCTCCTTGTTGGTCGGAGGAGGCAAAGTCCCCACAAGTTGTGGGGCACTAAGGTTATTAGACACTTCTAGAGATGTCGACTCTAGTAATTAATTGTTAAGTGAGGCTGACATGATGGAGTGGGTTTCAAGTGAATGAAAGAATATAAATAGAGAGTGAGCCTCTCTATTTATCACACACACACACACTCTTTGGGGCGCATGAGTGAGAGGAGAAGTTGCTGTGACAAGAGAGAGACTACTGCTGTTAGGAGATCATCTTTATGTTTTTAGGTTTTACTTTTGGTGCTGATTCTATCTCTAAGGAAGTTTCAGGGTTTTCTCCTTTATGGTTTCCCCGATAAAAATTCTTTATCTCTTGTCTCTTGTATTTTATTGTTGTGCATGTTATTCTCTCAGTTAAAGATCCTAAGATCATAATGCTAGCTTGAATGATAAAAATCTAACATGGTATCAAAGCTAACCTCAGAAGAAGACATTGTGCAGCTGCAGAGGATAGGGATTCTTAATTTTTGGGTCTCTCTTCACAATCCATCAGCAAAAGTATGCTAGGATGACTCTCCATTGAAGGGCGCATTTTTCTGTCAAAGCGAAATTCAATTCCGAGCATTTTTAGTTTTCGATGCAGGAAATTAAGGCTTTCTACAGAAGAGGAATTTTTGAGTGAGCCTAGAATAGGATTTATATCCTCATCAAAATCAAACTTTAGAGATCTGGATCAAGATTTTTGGTTGGGTGAAACTCTGGGAAAGTCAAACCCTAGTTTGACCCCGAGTTAGAAAAACCCTAAATACTAAAACTACTAAGTTTTGGTACATTCACTATATCCTGAGATTGGAGAAGGATCAGGAGCTAAAAATTGTAGAGGAAAAAGATACAATATTTATTTACACTTTGTCCAAAATTCAACATCCAATTTTCTATATTATGGGATATATGATCCCTCCAAGTTAGGGTTCCAACCTCTTCCAGAATTAATCCCTAAACAAGACACTTGGGAAGAATTGCTATATCTTGGGCTACAAAGCTCCAAATGAAATTTATGAATATGTTCCAGAAAGGGAATGGAATTTAATTTCTTTATTCCTATTTTCCTACTCAGAAGATGAAACAGTGACATGTGGAAGTCTGTACAACCTTCATGTTCTAGACAGTCCTATAACAGGTCACCTTGGGAAAATGATCATAAGTCCCAATTGGTGAAACTAATTCTGATGAAACCTATGGTGTTGGAATAGAGACATGTGAGGATACCACAATGTGAATTTTTAGAGATATATAAGTAGTAATTTCATAGATACCACAGAAATAGTAACAGGAATTTCTGCAGAAGAAATTGGAAAACTAGGGCTTCCTGTTCTGAGAGCTTCCCTCCACTATTTTCAAAAAAGGAGTACATTGGGTAGCACAAATTGAAGAGATATATATTTCTATTCAATCATATCTAAAAGATTCCAAGTTTTGAAAATTAGGGTTTCTCTCATAAACCCTAGATCAGCCAGCTCCAGAACCAGGATGGACACCTCAAATCGGTAAGATCTAATCTTTTGCTATTTTCATTTGAGGTTGTCATTTCAAAGTGATATATCACATTAGCTTGATGATAATCTTGGTGAAGTTGAAAAATTCCAAGCATGGAAGTATATGATCTCTTTGAAGAAAATGAATTAGACACCTACAAGAGTAGAGAGGTTCCAGTTCTGGAGGGAGATAAGGATAAAAGCCTTACACAAGAAGAACTTGGTCAAGGCCAAGAAGATCATTATTGATTCAATCATCGATAAACTTGTACCACAAGTGTCTTCCCTAAAGACACTGAAGATGTTTGATTCCTTGACCAAACTATTTGAAGGTAAGAACATAATTCAGAATATGACCTTAAGAAACCAATTAAAGAATGTGAAGATCCAAAATTCAGAGACCATACAGTCATACTTTACAAGGGTCCCTCAAATCAAAGAACAACTTAAAGCGGTAAAAGAAGAAGTGAAGAATGCAGAAGTGGTGATAGCCACCTTGAATGGTCTCCCAGGATCATGGGATTCATTCATTCAAGGAATCTGTGCCAGAAGGAAGTCATTACTTTCAGTAGACTCTGGGAAGAAGAAGAATCTCAACTAATAATAAGAGAAAAGAAGATGGGAGCAACTGAAGATCAATCTCTCACCATCCAAAGAAGATCCCTCAAGCGATGAGGAATATGAAGAACTCAACTCTTCAAGAATCTCTTATCCACCTTAGCATTTGGATAAGAAATGATACTATTATGAATGAAGAAGAAGATGAAGTTGAAGGCTCAAGAAGGAGTCTACCCACGAAACAAATAAAGATAAGTATTCAATTGTCATTTCATGATATTGTTTTTGTTATGCATTTGTTTATATTCAGTTGATGTATCATGCATGATAATGACAATATACTACTAACATGCATATGATGGGTAAGTAGCTCATGGTTCTATACAACTCTCCATTGCTACTTATCTAGAATGAAACCTCTTTGCTGACATATTGTATTAGTGCACAATCTCAATGTTGTCCTTGTAGAGATGGAAGGCATCTAGAAATTTTTATGGGCTGATGCACAATCATGGACTCCTTTAAACACACTTTAGATGCCACATGATACTGGAATAAATGGGGAACTCTGACTTTAGGTGACAATTAGGGGTACTTCCCTAACTTATTTGAAGATGAAGTAAAAAGAGAAAAGATAGGTAATTGAATCATCTTTCATAATATATAGCATTTATGCAGAGAAAATGTGTGTAAATGATTATAAAATTAGTTTTCGTGAAAGTGGGTTTTCAAATTTTCAGCACATCTGAACATATATGTTTATTCGGGTGCAGCAATATATGAGGTAAATTATGTCCATTTGGGATAAAATATTGTAGACATATAAAGGACATATGGGCCTAGTGCAAAACTATTTATTCAAAAAATTTCATGAATTATTTTTTTTATTATTAATTATTGAAGTCAGAAAATCTTGAAATTAAAACCTTATGTGCAGGTGCAACACTTTAGGGGAAAAAATTAATGGAATCCTTTATTTATTAAAATAATATCGTAGAGCTTGATCTCGTCTAGTACACCATATAGTTTTTTTGGGAAATGGTGATGGAAATCAAAAGTTATATAACAAACAATCGATGTATGTATTTTCGAAAACTGACGTGTGTCATTTAGAAAAATAATTATAAATAAATAAAACATAGTTTTGAAGGAAAAAATTACATATTCAGAATTGTCATTTCGTACTCTACAATATCCCACATTTTCATAAAAAAATATTGTGTATGTCATATCAAATCACAGCATCTAAAATGAGTATATTGATAGAGTTATAAAAGACAAGCAATAGCCCTGGTTGATTTGTCCTAGCCAATAGGTTCGGTACTCCGAAGCTGCTTCCAAACCTAATGCCAAACCTTAATCTCGCCAATTATTTAAATTTTAAAATAATGCATATGCGATATAACGCATATGCAATATAGCTTATTCATATCGCATATGTGATATGAATAAGCTATAATGCATATGCGATATAGCTTATTCATATCACATATGCGTTATATCGCATATCCGATATCAATATGCTATAACGCAAATGCGATACATAGAATTATGTTAAGAGCTAATTTATGTGGCATGGCTTCTATATTCAGAATGTCACTAGCTACTTCGAAGTTGTATGGGTGGTGGGTTCCCACTATAGATTACTTCATGGAAGTTGTCTAATGTTGCTAGCATAATTGAACTAGGTAAATTCTAATGGTGCTATAGGTAAATTTTAACTAATTTGTTTTTTTCCTAACGCATCATTGTTCATCACCCTCATCCTCATCATTATCACCACCCTCATCCTCATCATCATCATCATCACCCTCATCCTCATCCTCCTCATCATCATCATATAGTCATCCTCCTCCTCCTCCTCCTCCTCATCATCATCATTGTTCATCATCATCATCATCACCATCACCCTCATCAGCTTCATCATCATCATCATCACCCTCATCCTCATCAGCTTCATCATCACCCACATCCTCATCATCATCATCACCCTCATCCTCCTCCTCCTCCTCATCATCACCCTTATCCTCATTAGCATCATCATGGTCATCATCATCATCATCATCACCGTCATCCTCATTAGCATCATCATGGTCATCATCGTCATCATCATCATCATCACCCTCATCCTTATCCTCATCATCATCATCATCATCACCCTCATCCTCATCCTCATCCTCATCATCCTCATCCTCATCATCATCATCATCATCATCACCCTCATCCTCATGAGCTTCATCATGGTCATCATTGTCATCATCATCATAATCATCGTCATCATCCTCATCCTCATCCTCATCATCATCATTGTCAACCTCATCATCATCATCACCCTCATCCTCATCATCATCATCATCACCCTCATCCTAATCATCATCATCGTGGTCACAATCATCATCATCATCATCATCATCACCCTCATCCTCATCACCATCATCATCATCCTCATTTTCATCATCATCATCATCATCATCATCACCCTCATCCTAATCATCATCATCGTGGTCACAATCATCATCATCATCATCATCATCACCCTCATCCTCATCACCATCATCATCATCCTCATTTTCATCATCATCATCATCATCATCATCACCCTCATCCTAATCATCATCATCATGGTCACAATCATCATCATCATCATCATCACCATCATCATCATCACCATCATCATCATCACCCTCATCCTCATCACCATCATCATCATCCTCATTTTCATCATCATCATCATCATCATCATCACCCTCATCCT
>LPNX011089004.1:24573-42001 GCA_001517045.1 Pseudotsuga menziesii
CCTCATCCTCATCCTCATCACCCTCATCCTCATCATCATCGTCATGGTCGTCATCATCATCATCATCACCCTCATCTTCCTCCTCATCATCATCCTCATCCTCATCCTCATCATCATCATCACCCTCATCCTCATCAGCTTCATCATGGTCATCATCATCATCGTCAACCTCATCATCATCATCACCCTCATCCTCATCAGCTTCATCATGGTCATCATCATCATCGTCAACCTCATCATCATCATCACCCTCATCCTCCTCCTCCTCCTCATCACCCTCATCCTCATCATCATCATCATGGTCATCATTGTCATCATCATCATCATCATCATCATCATCATCATCCTCATCACCATCATCATCATCCTCATCCTCATCCTCCTCCTCCTCACCATCATCACCCTCATCCGCATCAACTTCATCATGGTCATCATCCTCATCCTCATCCTCATCCTCATCATCACCCTCATCCTCTTCCTCATCATCATCACCCTCATCCTCATCCTCATCATCATCATCATCATCATCATGGTCATCATCATCATCACCCTCATCCTCATGGTCGCCATCATCATCATGATGGTCATCATCACCATCCTCCTCCTCATCATCATCACCCTCATCCTCATCATCATCATCATAGTCATCATCCTCCTCATCATCACCATCATCCTCATCATCATCTTAGTCGTCACGCTCATCCTCATCATCATCATCACCCTCATTAGCATCGTTCATTACCCTCATACTCGCCATGATCATCATCTTCATCGATAGCCTCATCCTCATCATCATCATCATATTCAACATCGTCCTCATCATCACCATCATCCTCATCATCATCTTCATCGTCACCCTCATCCTCATCATCATTATCACCCTTATCCACATCATCATAAACCTCGATCCTGATCATCATCGTTCATCACCCTCATCCTCATCATCATCATCATGGTCATCATCATCATCATCATCATCATGGTCATCATCTTCATCGACACCCTCATCCTCAACATGATTAGCATCCTCATCATCCTCATCATCATCATCATCATAATCCTCGTCCTCATCCTCATCATCATCATCACCCTAATCCTCATCATCATCATCATCGTCATCACCCTCATCCTCATCATCATCATCATAGTCATCATCCTCCTCATCATCACCATCATTTTTCACCATCATCTTCATCGTCACCCTCATCCTCATCCTCATCACCATCCTCATCCTCATCATCATCATCATCACCATCCTCGTCGTCGTCGTCATCATCATCATCATCATCATCATCATCACCCTCATCATCATCATCATCATCACCCTCATCCTCCTCCTCCTCCTCCTCCTCCTCATCATCCTCATCCTCATCATCTTCATTGACACCCTCATCCTCAACATCATCAACATCCTCATCATCATCATCATCATCATCATCATCATCATCCTCATCCTCATCCTCATCATCATCATCACCCTCATCCTCATCTTCATCATCATGGTCATCATCATCATCATCACCCTCATCCTCATCATCATCATTATAGTCATCATCCTCCTCATCATCACCATCATTGTTCACCATCATCTTCATCATCGCCCTAATCATCATCATTATCATCATCATCACCATCCTCATCATCATCATCATCACCCTCATCCTCCTCCTCCTCCTCATCATCATCATCCTCATCCTCATCGTCTTCATCGACACCCTCATCCTCAACATCATCAACATCCTCATCATCATCATAATCATCATCATCATCATCATAATCCTCATCCTCATCCTCATCATCATCATCACCTTCATCCTCATCATCATCATCACCCTCATCCTCATCATCACCATCATTGTCATCATCCTCCTCATCATCACCATCATTGTTCACCATCATCTTCATCGTCACCATCATCCTCATCATCATCACCATCCTCATCCTCATCATCATCATCATCACCATCCTCATCATCATCATCCCTCATCCTCATCATCACCATCCCTCATCCTCATCATCACCATCACCCTCATCATCATCATCATCATCATAGTCATCATCCTCATCATCACCATCATTGTTCACCATCATCTTCATCGTCACCCTCATCCTCATCATCGTCATCGTCACCATCACCCTCATCCTCATCATCACCATCATCCTCATCCTCCTCCTCATCATCATAGTCATCATCCTCCTCATCATCACCATCATTGTTCATCATCATCTTCATCGTCACCATCATCCTCATCGTCATCACCATCCTCGTCCTCATCATCATCATCATCACCATCCTCGTCATCATCATCATCATCATCATCCTCATCCTCATTATCACTATCACCCTCATCCTCATCATCATCATCATAGTCATCATCCTCCTCATCATCACCATCATTGTTCACCATCATCTTCATCATCACCCTCATCCTCATCATCATCATCGTCATCATCACCCTCATCCTTATCATCTCCATCACCCTCATCCTCATCATCATCATCATAGTCATCCTCCTCCTCCTCCTCATCATCATCATTGTTCACCATTATCTTCCTCGTCACCCTCATCCTCATCATCATCATCGTCATCATCATCCCTCATCCTCATCATCACCATCACCCTCATCCTCATCCTCATCATCATGGTCATCATCATCATCGTCATCATCATCATCGTCATCATCATCATCATCCTCATCCTCATCATCATTGTTCATCAGCCTCATCCTCACCATCATCAACACCCTCATCCTCATCATCATCAACACCCTCATCCTCATCATCATCGACACCCTCACCCTCATACTCATCATCATCATGCTCAAGGACACCCTCAATGTTCATCACCCTCATCCTCATCATATTTAGATAAATGTAAATTACACATTTTCATTAAGCACTAAATCGCATATGCGATATATCGGGAATGCGTTATGGAAAACATGTAAAACCCTGTCCGTTCATTAAAAAGATGGAATTCAATATTGCATATGCGATATATCGGAGGTGCGTTATATTGCATATGCTATATATGTTTTATAGAAAATGTAGGGTGGCGTCGTGTTGGCCACCTTTGACGTATCAAAAGACATAATTCGTCTGAACCTGCGCACAAAGACATGCAATTTTTTATCATTACTTACATATTTCCATAGTTTTGTACAGGTTTGGGTGGATTTCAATGGGGAATGTACATAAATAATAGAGGAAGAAAGTCAGCAAGGAAGGTGCTTACACCAGAAGAAGCAGAAAATAAAAAACAAAAAAAAGGGAAGATTCAAGAAATCATCGGCATTCATTACATGAGCAAATAGTTCCCATTCTCTCTCAAGAGATACCTATCGTAGAGGCTAAGGAAGATATTGCAACATTAAAAGAAGCTGGTTATACGGAAGTGGATATTATTCATCCATTAGTAGACGGACAATCTTGTGAAGAGTTCAATAATTATGTTACTCCCGATGTAAATGTGACTCAGCAACAACCATGTTCGGTGGTTCAATCCCCTAATCGAAGTTGTGAGCCGGTAGTGGATGTAAATGCCACTCCAGCATTTCAAACGGCAAGAAATTTTGCGTCAAAATGAAAGAGAAGTCCTAAACGAATACAAGTGGATGAGAGCAGATTGACTTCCATGGAAGGTAAGGGTGGCTAAATGCACTATCCTTTGTCATTCTTCTCAAATAATGAAACAATATTTTGATAACAAATCCGAAGCCGATAAATGCCAACTATTTTTAGCTTTGCTTAAATCTAGAAATATGGCAACTGTTAGAAGAAATTTAGGCATAACAACAATGAAGAATATGGAATCAAGTAATCACATTGTTAAATCTCTTGCTACTGCATTCACATAGATTGGTAAAAATACTCGTTCAAAATCAATTGTATGTAGATCCACAAGACAACGTTGTTTACTTAAATGCACATCACAAATTGTTCCTTTACATCCAAAGACACTTAAAAAATATTCAGTAAGAAGAGATAGCCTTGCTATAGAGAGACAAATGGAAACATTATGGGCATTTAGCGGTAGGTTTCCCCGCAAAGACATGAAGTTAGTCGAAGCAGTGAAGGGCCTAGTGCAAACGTTTTGGCATGATAACACTAGGCCTTCTTCTAACACGAAGGATGTGTTAAAACATTGTAGGGGTTCTCATCACACTGAACCTTATGTTAAGCATTATCTTGACATGACACAAACTCAATTGTTCGAGATGTTTAAAGCTGCCCACATAGAGCTAAGGCTCGGGCAAAGATCTTTTGAAAAATGCAAGCCTTGGTATGTTAGAATCAATACCATCCAGAACACTTGTTGTTGTAGATACCACATGGATTTTGACCTATATTACCATACATTTGCACATATATGTCATTTTTGCATCGTAACCATGTGCAGGAATGCTCAAGTACAGTACCGCCAATGTCATCCAGAGATTTCATCCATAGCATCATGTGTCCGAGGCAAGATGGGTAGACACATTACTTAAAACAATGTGTAGACAGTTATTGCAACAATTGTCGTGGGCTATCCTTATGGTCTGATTGCATCCATGAAAGTGAAGATCAAGCATTCGGGAATGCAATTGTTGAGAAACAGAACTATCAGTATGAGACATATCAGCTAAATGATGGGAAAGAAAGAAGGAAGATTAAATTGGTGACTTCATAGGTAAATTCTTGAGTATTGACAAATTAATATTCATGTACACACATTTTTTTTATGTGGTTTATTGACATATTAATATTCATGTACTAGGTACGAGTATGTGATTTTATTCCAGAGTTTCGTGGAAAGATCCAATAGTACATTCAACATGTTGATATGGCACGGTGGCAAGATGAGCAATTCAAAATATGTCGGGACACCTTCCCTCTCGGAACAATACTATCAGTGGTTGACTTCACTAAAAATTACACCCTACAACCACAAAATGAAATTCAAAGTCAATACTATCACTAAGAGTAGGTGAGCATAATGGTGCATATCACGTATCGACATGGGCAAGATAGCAGTGAAGAGAAACATGTGATACTGAAAGAAAGTCACTTCTACATAAGTGACGACCGGACCCATGACATCCATTACTTGCAACACTGCTTTAAATTATTCTATGATCACGTGATAGCTATGGATATACCATTTTATCGTCATTTCATTTGGTCAGATGGTTGTGCTGGACAGTTCAAGAATGCACATGTATTTGAATGGTTGTGTTTGTTGCACCTAAAATACAAGGTGCCACATGTATGGAACTACTTTGAAACTGGTCATGGAAAATGAGAGCACGATGGTGTTGGTGCATGCATTAAAACTGCCCTTCGAAGGGAAGAGATGAATTTTAGAGGTGCTCGCCTTCAAGACGCTGCATCTACAGTCCAATGGTGTGCATCTGTCATGGGAGAACAAGCAACAAGGAAACACTTAGTGCAAAGAATATTCTAGGAGGTTACAAATGTGGACCGATCACAAACACCTCGGGTGAACACAGTGCATAGAACTCGATAGTTTCATTCAATTAGAAACTCAGACAACTCGGCCCTACAAATTTGGACAAGATTGAAGGCTTGCTTTTGCAGTTCCTGTAGCATCAGTGAATGGGGTGATTGTGAGCATACTGATACTGTTGATACATGGGATCGAGTGACACTTGGTAGCAATTTCAATGGGGGTAATGAAATATACCATTTGGAAGATGATCAGACACATATTTCTAGAGACTATGATCACATATTGGATCTCATACAAGCAGATACATGAGTAGTACCTAAATAAGAAAATGTATTTATGTATTGTTTACTCGACCTTTGTAGAATTTAATTTATGTAGAAATTAGAAATGCAAGACCTTATTTACAAAATGTATTGTTAACTCGACCTACTTCCTTTCACAGCTTAGATATATGCAGTGGTTGCCCCAAAAAATAATGAATGGGGTTCTAACTATTGGTTGGCACATTGCTTAGAGGGGAAACAAACCCTTCTAGAACTTGTTACAAATGATGAAAATATTGAATTCCCAACTGGCTCAATGGTTATAAAAGGGGAGTACTTGACACTTGCAGCACAACAAAAAAAGAAGGGTGGGTATGTATATCAGGATTATAGACCAGGAGCTATTGTATACCACTTCACCAACCTAGTAGTTGGTACAAACATCAAGCTCCGCACACTTGCTCACAAAAATAGGCCACATGTACGATACTTGCTACCACATATAGAGCACGAAAGATTGATGGATACCATCGGCACCAGAGATGATTCGGATGGCCTACTTGTAAGAGTGCATTGTCAAGTGCGTTATTTAACCTTTTTAAAAGTGAATTCTGAAGCACAATTTCCATTAATTAGCCTTACTGTATTACCAATGTAATAAACCTGCGATTGACAGATACCATTCATAGATAATAATTAGGCTTACTGTATTACCAATGTAATAAACCATTCTTTTGTTCAAGAATTAATCTCTTATTCAAGCATTGTCTCAAAAAGTACACTAAACACATGTACATCTAATTCTTTTCCCATGGTAGCTTACATATCAAAGTCATGGGTTTCCTTGATGGTGCATATCAAAGTGATCTAAATTTTAGTATCACAGGGCATCTTATTTTTCTTTGATATATGCATGTTAGTATGTATAAAGTTGGAACTGGCATTGGAACAAACAACTTTGGATAATTAATGGCCTCAATGCTCTTGATAAAATGTGCTTTCAATGGTGGTGTAAAAACTCTCTAGGTTTTTGTTGACTAGGATCTCACTATAAACTGGATGTTAAACAAGACCTATATGTCAAATACCTCTACTCTTTAGTACATTTATTTTCAGCATGTTTTTGGAAACTAAACATTATTGTTGATTCTCTTCCTTAAGCAAGTCAAATTTTGGAAGATATGGAGCTCGAAGAGATGATTGAGGGGCCCTATTTGGTTTCTTCCTTGTGATTCAAATAAAGGTGACATGTAATATCAATGCATATATTTGTTGGGGCGTGTGCCTTAATGGTCACTAATTTTGGTAACTCCGCAGTTTTTGTGGAAGCTTGTAAGCGGAGTTGCGAGTCAAAATAGTCTTAGGGGTGTCAGGGTTGAGTTAAAACCCTCTTTTTTTGTAATTGTCCATAAATTTCGGGTGTAATCCCATGATTTTGTAATAGTGCACTTGTATAAATAGGCACTCATGTAAAGATGTCAATGGTATCTAATGAAATGAGGATCATATGATGCGAAGAAGTTAGATCTATTTTTGGGTTTTAAGGTCAAGTCCCAGCTGTGTGCGTGGATGACCTCTGCAGCTGTGTGCGCAGAGCGTTTTTGTAAGGAAATGAACTACAGATGAGTGCGCAGCTTAGAGATTGTAAGAAAGGAACTGCAGCTGAGTGCGTAGTTAGACTTAAAGGACGGATCTGCTGCTGAGTGCGCAGATCAGAACTGTTGTTTTGTAAGAAGTGGAATAAAAGCGCAGTTTTGTGGATGTAGCCCCTACACTAGGGGTGAACCACATTATATCTTGTGTTGTGGTTCTTTTGTGTGGTTTCTGTTATGTTTTGATGCTTTTGATAAGTAGGTGAATGCTAAAGTAAGTAACTGTTAAATATTAACTTCGCTATGAATTCCCAATTAAGGGTTAAGCAAGAAAAGTCTTTTATCTAACTGTGAAGCTAATTAAGTGAATATTGAAGCTCTATTTGGTATAAATACTTGTTGTTAAGGCTAAAGGTATAGTAATATCCCTCTTATGCTTGCAGAAACCTGATTCTGCGGCACCCCATAGCTGTTTCGGGTGAGAGTGCAACCTGTTTGTAGATTGTTTCCGAAAGGGCCAACACTGTGGGTCTTTTTGTTGGTACAAAGTTAAAGTATAAACCCTAGGTCTACCCATATCCCAACAAATTGGTTTCGTTGCCGATTGAACTCAGTATCTGATCAAGAGGGATCTACTTCATACCTAGAGGGATATGTTTTGGAGACCCTCAGTAAAAGAAATCGATGACTGGATTGAAGAGACCTATTTGAAATTTGCTGAACAAGAAAACAAGGATCCTCGTCGTAGCTTGGACGACTTCTTGCAAAGGTACATTTTTTTGGATGTTTATGAAATTTTCTTTGGTAGTATCCACATAGAATTGCACCAGTGGCTATCCAGGTTGACATAAAGAAAGACAAACTTCAACGAAGATCAGTTTCCTGATTGGACCCCCGCAAGAATTAACATATTGAAAAGAGTGAATAATGCGATATCATGAGCTGTTGATTTCTGGACAACGCGAACCCTTGAAGCATTTGTGACATAGTTTGCCATCGACACAAGTACCTCTTTTAGAGAAGCTGAGAGACAGTTTTTCCAAGGACCAAAGGGTAAGTACCTAAATTCATTTAGTCTGCAAATTAAAACGCTCTTCGCTGAGAAAGGCATATTGCTTATAGAATCAGATTGCTAGATTTATTTTTACTAACCAATGTTTGGAAGTGAAAGTAACTTCGACGAGCAAAGTGGTTTGCTGCGAAGCGGTAAAAGATACAAGAGAAACCTAGAATCCTATACCCAAGGCCAAAATACCAAATATACACCATTAAGTCCAGAAGACCCTGAATCTGAAGAAACCCCTTCTGTTAGAAACCCTCCTATAACTCCACCACGAAGATCTGTTACCCCTGAGAACCCATCACAGCCTGAAAGTAACCCTAGCCCGAGTATTCCTGTCGCAGGTCAATCTACCCCAGTAAGTTCTTCCCCCCGTCGATCCGCTATAGCCCATATGACTAATGATATCAAGCTCCCAGTCTTTAAAGGAACTGGATCGGAGGATCCAGAACAGTTTTGGTTCTTATGTGAAGCTATGTGGACTGCGAAGAACATTATGGATCAAGATATAAGAAGAGCGTAGCTAGTTACTTCTTTTAGAGACCAAGCTTTGAACTGGTTTATGAAATTTTCCAGTACTCAGAACCATGTCGTGGCTGATATTAAAACAATGATGATCAAAGAGTTCAAGAAGCCTAAATCAGAGTCACGGTGTATAATTGAATTGAAAGAGATTTAGCAGAGGCGAGGTGAATCAGTTTGGGACTTTGATCAGAGGCTCAAAGTTCTGCTAGATCAAGTTAGTTTCACTATTGGACTAGCGCAGCATAAAGAATGGTTCATTGCAGCCTTATTACCTCATATCAAAATGCCACTAATGCAACAGAAGGTTGCTGATCAGCAAGAGGCTTTGGATATTGCCATGAAACTGGAGACAGCTCCCGTCGAAGATAATTCTGGCATAGACCAAATACAAGCGCAGTTAGCAGAAATGGCTTTGGAGCTTCGCGACATGAAAAAAGGGAAATCTATTCGTGAAGAGGTGTGGTGTACACAATGTAGGACAAAAGTTCATGACAAGGAACAATGTCCTGCGCTAAGAAATTACCTGAATACTGGTGCGCCAAACCCATTTAACCCTAATGTTCTATATTGTGATATTTGTAGAACAATTGGACAACATCGACCTGAAGACTGCTATATGCTACAAAGATATGTGCAAGTACCTAAGAATCCCTATTGCAAGTTCTGTAAGTCAGTTGGACACAACGAAGAGGAATGTCGTAGCTTTGACCTTATGCGAGAGCGAACATATGATGCTTATAGGGTACAAAGCGATGCACAAGGCAATGATGGATATGGTTACCGTGGTAGTACATCAGGTCGAGGTACTTTTGGAGGTCATGGTCGTGGTGGTATGCCTGGAAGAGGTCGAGGCCAGGTTGTGTGCTATAACTGTAATCAGGTAGGACATCTAGCTAGAGAATGTCGGAACCCAACTACGACATGTCGATATTGCAGAGCAGTAGATCATGTCATTGAGCAATGCCCACAGCTAATAGCTAAGATACAAGAAAGAAATAGCGCTCCTCCTCAGAATATTCAGATGATTACTGTAGAGCAAATACCTGTCCCAGCCATTAATGTTGTTACAAGGAGTGGAGCTACGATGCAAGTGCAAAATAAGGAGAAACAGCCTAACGAGGCTTGGGTTTGTATGACCCCAGAGAAAGTTCCAACCTTCAATGTGGGAAGAGAAAAAGAAACATTTATGGAAGCCAAAAAATACTTTGTTGATCCGAGCACAGCAGTAACACCTGCCTAGCAGCATCAACAGCAGTCACAGTCTCAAGAAGCTTCGACAGATAAAGTAAGTACACTATCGTCATTTTTACAGAGTTGTATGAAGCTCTTAAGAAATCAGAATGCTTTAAATGAGTTACAGAAAGTTATTGCTTCTTGCGAGTCTCAGCGAAGCTCTGGTAAAGAAAAAACTGTTAATAGAGTTAGAAGGACTGGAAGAGAAACAAGATTGCATGCTCAGATAGGAGAGTGTGACATGACCGATATCATTTTAGACCTGGGATCAGAAGTAAATGTCTTAACTAAGCAGACATGGGAACAAATGGGAAAACCTACCCTTGAATGGTCCCCTATATAGTTGAGATTAGCCAATTAGCAGAAGATTGTGCCCCTAGGAAGATTCCCCAGTGTCCCAGTAGACATTGATGGAGTTAGTACCTTAGCAGATTTTGAAGTCATTGAAATAATTGATGATAGCAACCCCTATCCAGCGTTGCTAGGAATTGAATGGGCAATAGAGAATTCTGCAGTAATCAACCTTAAAAACAGGCAAATGACTTTTGAAGGAAAAGGATTGAGAGTCATAGTACCCTTGTACCCTTCTCAAGGAGAAAGGTACACAGAGCCAGGTAGAGATGAAGATCGGGATATTCTGGATCATATCTACAACATCACAGCTAAAGAAGAAGACTATGTTAACCCTAATCCTGAAGTTATAATGGATTGGAAGTGTGATAGTTCTTGCATGACTAATTCAGATAAAGGATTAGAGAATTGGTAGAATAGACTTTATGAACTACATGGACATCGATGTGCAAGAATTACCAAGTCCCTCAGATGGCTTGGCTCATAGACAAGAGTCATACCTATTTTTGATGGCTTGACAGACCCAGAAGATTTTATTTTGCAATTTTCAGAGCAGGTACCAGATTCACAGAAAATGGAGACTCTAGATTCAGTATTTAGAGCCACAGCTGCTAGATGGTGGAATGGTCATAAAAATTACATCCATAGTTGGGAAGCGTGTCAAAAGTCCCTTCGCCTGAGATTCATGGATCAACCTCAGGAGGTGCGAAGAAAATTGAATGGTAATACTAGCCCTCAGGAACATTTGGAGCAATGTTATGAAGCATGGAAGCATGTATCTCGTGAAGAATGGGTACATCGGTTTGTGCACACTCTGGAACCTGTAGCAAAGAACTGGTATGCGGAGGTGGAGCTTCGCCATGGTACTGTAAGTTGGGATAGTCTTGTTGATAGTTTTGTGCTGACATTTTCTATTAATGAGGTTTGTCCTTCTTTGGATGCAGCTATTAGGTTGATCCATACTAAGGTGTTTGATGATAAAGAAATAGCAGAGCACTAACCTGATTGGAAGGAACAAGAAGCTAATGCAGTAGAATGTTATAACCTCGCAATTGACGAGGATGAAGACCCGCGCAATATTAACATTCCTGAGTCAGAAGGACACTGCGAAGTACATGGACCAGCAGTCGAAGCACCTGAAGTGACTCAGCCCTTGAAAACAAGGCAAGTAAACATTGGATCAGAAGAAATGTCTAAGTATGCTACTATTGGAGATTATTGGGATGAAGAAACGGTAAGCAAAGTGACCCAACTTCTCCATGAGTATCAGGACCTATTTTCGATGAAGTTCTCAGAAATGAAAGGTATCCTTGGTGATATAGGAGTGATAAAAGTCCCTTTGAAACCTGATGCAAATCCTGTGAAGTAGCGCCCCTATAGGCTGAACCCCAAGTATAAAGAAAAATTCAGGATGAAGTTAGAAAAGATGCTCGCTGAAAGACTCAGTGAGGCTGTCCAAGAAATTCTGTCATGGTATACGGATGTGTCGAAGGTCCCTATTGTGGCGAAGCTGAAGTTAGTGGTTGTGCCGAAGAAGAAAGGCGTGTCGAAGCCTAAAATGCGACTGTTGGGAAAAATCATACTTGGCAGCGCTGGTACGTTAACTACATTAACTACCTGTAATAATGATATTTTGGGAAATCTAGCGCTGTTTGGACAAGATCTCTGTCAGATTTTGTGTCTTCAATGCACAGTTATGACAGATTTGATCGGTGGATTCTATAAGAAGACACCCAGGCCTGTAGAAGTTGCATTACACATTTTTTTGAGTCTTACAATTGAGTCCATGTCAGCTGACCACGAAGTTCAGGAACTGTTGAGAGAATTTGAATAGAAGGGTCTGTAGAACCTTATGAACACTCCTCCTGCGTCTGCACCATGTGAAGAAACTCCCCCAGCATCGACTCATCCAATGCAGACACGATCTACCAGGAAGAAGTTTAAACTAGAAGTTCATTCTAAGAGGAACGGAGACAGGCACCAACCAGCAGGATAGACACCGGAGGAGCCTGAGATGAATCCATCTGGTTCAGTAGAGATCCCACCTGAAGGATCGCATTGTCCACCATATCTTCCGCCTATTCGACCAGGAGTTCAGCTACCTCAACGGACAAAGAAGTTCACATTACGCACCCCTTCGTTGCCACCGGGTGTGCAGTTGGTCGAAACAATGATAGGGAAAGTAGATCGGCTCAAGTACGCCGACCACGATACAAATGATTGTGGAAAATTTCCACAGTTCGTACCTGGGACATACTTGCACTCTGTCCACTATCAGGAGACTGGAGCGACATTATTAGAAGAAAAACAATGGGCTGCTGGCTTGGAGAAAGCTGGTTTGTTGAAGATGCTCAATGTTTCCCACTTCAATCGCAACACACAGGTGACCGTGGTGGTCAACAAATTATTGGCATTGGTGCATGATGGGAACCTATGGATCGGAAACCAAAACATTGCCATCAATGGAGAACTCATTCACCGGATTACGGGCTTGCTGAAGGAAGTCCCTGATCCTAGCATTGAGTTTATGGAAAAACATGAAGACGCGAAGCTAGCACATAGCATGAAGGAACGCTTCAGGCTCACAAAAGGAAAGCGAGGGTATCAAACCTTGACCATTCAGCATCAAAACATTCGATTCACCGCAGAGCTTTTAACATGCAAGCTAATGCGAAAGTGTAGACCAAATGAAGTACCTGCCCCGATTGTCAGTATTGTTGCGAACTGTGCGGAAGGATACAGTTACAACTGGGTAGCATACATTGCCAAGGAATTTCTTGAAGATGTCTGAGATGCCCAGGATAAAGGTAGACCCTTTCACTATTCATGGTTGCTAGTGCTTATTGCACTGGTAGGATGGAAAGAACCTACCGAAGCACAATTTATTGATGTGCCTCCGCATATGCCTAGCGCAGCAAGGTACACATCTCTGTGGGTGTCGTGGGATAAAAGCTTCCAGCAAATGTTGAACTACGTGTCCGCCTTTTACTCGATGAGTATCTCATATGATATTCTGAAGACACTGCGGCTCAGTAATGAGCTCTTTTCTCAGTATGCAGGAATAGCCAACTTCAGGGCTGACATGCATCATGTCTTTATTCAGGCCCGCACAGATAACAAGCACAAATGGTTGAAGTTACCATATGTGGTGAACGAGGAAGACATCCTCGCAGTAGTTTAGCAGTGGCTGGCTGAATGGATGAAGGACGTAGGGACAAAACCTAACATTCCAGTCCCTCTAGTCACCAATGTGGGCGCAGGCCCTAGTCACACGCAGCAGAATGACCCACTCGACGGAAGCAAAGAACAGAGTGAATCGCAGCAGAGTGAAGGCGACCAGGGTGGAGATGACGGAGATGAAGACGAAGAAGAAGATTTGGTCAAAACCGTCTCAGACCCCAATCGGCCAGATAAGCGCAAGTCGCTAGAGGCAGAGGAAGTGACCAAACCTCAGTCCAGAAAGAAAGCAAAGGCATCAAAAGGTACAAATATTGTCGAAGAGCCCGCTGTGAAGATGGAAGAGCTTGACTAGGCTCTAACAAAGTCTATAGAAGCACTAACTAGCAAGTGGTCACAATTTGCAGCTACGCATCTTGATGCCCTCACCGGCGTAACACAGGGAATTTCAGAACTAAAAAAGTTAGCAAAAAATTCCATGACTGGTACTACAACAAGCAGTGTCCCAGTAAGCACGCAGCCATACATAAGGTAATGGCTAGCTAGAGATAACAGAGGACAAGTGTCAAGTGCAGCCCTCATAATAACTGATGCAGCGTCTCGCTCGGAGATGAGCATGACAGTCGGGATAGATTACACCAAGTTGTCTATGACGGAGCTGCATCTCTATCAATTAGCAATCATGAAGGAGATCCAAGCACGAGACCACTACTCACAAATGCAGTTGGAAAATACCATGAAGCAGAATGTGAGCCTCACAGCGCAGTTTGAAGAAGTGAAGCAAAGGAAGAGGGATGCAAAACGTAAGCAGGCTACACTGGTGCGAGTGTTGGATGAGGTGTGTCGAAATCTTCCTGACTTCGACATACAGGCTGAGGAAGAATTAGAGCAAAGAATTGCTAAGCTGAAAGACTATGCACAACAGTCTCGCATCAAGATTGAAAAGCTAAAAGAAGAACATGAGGCTCAGTTCGTGGAGCTTCAACTTCGCATCACTCCGGAGAGTCCACCAGAGGTCAGGGAGCAGCGTCGCAGAGATATTCAGGCCTTAGCAACGAAGATCACCGATATTGTGAGCAGCGTAGCAAAACTACTAGAAGAAAGCGTCGACGCCTGGAAAAAACTGCAGGAAAATCCAGAAGTAGAAAAGCTGCAAGAAACCATCAAGCAGTGACAGGCAGAGCTGGATGCAATGAAAGCAAAAATTAAGACTCTGCCTCCTATGCAGAAGATGCTCAAGGTGAAGCAAAGCAATGAAATCCAGCAGGAAATTGAGTCGTCCAGAATGAAAGCAACGCTGTTGAAAAATTCTATGCAGCCCCTTGTCGACGAGGCCTTGGAGTTGAGCACTACTGCGGACAACCAGCTCAAAGTTTTGAAGGAATATGATGCATTTGTACAGGAAAAGGCCAGCGAAGCATCAACAGCAGCATTACAAGATTTCGTGGAGAAGGAGCAAGCAGCCGACGATATCATGCATGGCCTCAACAAACAGTTCACTCTGTTTGCCAACAAGATTCTCCCACCAGACAAGCAGCAAAGTGTCCCGGGACGGGACACTGGTGAGTCTTAGGGGCCTGTTGGGGCACGCGCCTTAACGGTCACTAATTTTGGTAACTCCGCAGTTTTTGTGGAAGCTTATAAGCGGAGTTGTGACTCAAAATAGTCTTAGGGGTGTCGGGGTTGAGTTAAAGCCCTATTTTTTGTAATTGTCCATAAATTTCAGGTGTAAGCCCATGATTTTGTAATAGTGCACTTGTATAAATAGGCACTCATGTAAAAATGTCAAGGGTATCTAATGAAATGAGGATCATATGATGCGAATAAGTTAGATCTATTTTTGGGTTTTAAGGTCAAGTCCCAGCTGTGTGCGTGGACGACCTCTACAGCTGTGTGCACAGAGGGTTTTTGTAAGGAAAGGAACTGCAACTAAGTGAGCAGCTTAGAGATTGTAAGAAAGGAACTACAGCTAAGTGCGCAGTTAGACTTAAAGGATAGATCTGCTGCTGAGTGCGCAAATCAGAACTGTTGTTTTGTAAGAAGTGGAATAAAAGCGCAGTTTTGTGGACGTAGCCCCTACACTGGGGGTGAGCCACGTTATATCTTGTGTTGTGGTTCTTTTGTGTGGTTTCTTTTATGTTTTGATGCTTTTGATAAGTAGGTGAATGCTAAAGTAAGATAACTGTTAAATATTAACTTTGCTGTGAATTCCCAGTTAAGGGTTAAGCAAGAAAAGTATTTTATCTAACTGTGAAGCTAATTAAGTGAATATTGAAGCTCTATTTGATATAAATACTTGTTGCTAAGGCTAAAGGTACAGTAATATCCCTCTTCTGCTTGCAAAAACCTGATTCTGTGGCACCCCATAGCTATTTTGGGTGAGACTGCAACATGTTCATAGGTTGTTGCCAAAAGGGCCAACATTGTGGCTCTTTTTGTTGGTGCAAAGTTAAAGTATAAACCCCGGGTCTACCCATAGCCCAACAATATTTCACTATTTTGGTTGAGTTAGATAATCTTTTGGTTCATACAGTTTTTTGGATGTATAAGACTATGTGTGTTTTTGGATATTTTCTATAATAATAATATTATTATTATTGGACAATTTTTGGAATTGGCACATTTGCAAAGATCATGTAGTATTTTGTTTGCTGTTATCTATTGGGGTATTTTGATGAGATGGAATTAAAGGCCCGTTGTGGAACTAGGGTTACCAATGTATGAGATGTAACTAGGGTTTGGTGAGCAATTTGCAAGTTAAGAGAGGGAACTAGAAATACATGATCACAAATACTTGCATGCACCAACTAGGCTTTCATGAACAACAATTTGCATGCTCCAACTAGGGTTACCAAGGTATGAAATGGAACTAGGGTTTAGTGAGCAATCATGCAAGTTAGGAGAGGGAACTAGAAACACATGAGATCACCAATACTTGCATGCACCAACTAGGCTTTCATGAACGCAAATTTGCATGCACCAACTAGGGTTTACTTCAACCAATTTAGGGTTTGTAGGGTACATGATGTATGTTAGTATGGTATTCAATGAACTCTAGTATCATAGGGTATTGTAGGGTATGATATGGTATATATTACACATGCATGCATGACTTAGTGTTTAATGGTACATATTGTTTGTATGTTATGTTATGGTACATGTTATTGTATCATAGTATGGTATGATGTTAGTGTCGTAGGGTAATGTAGAGTATGTTATTGTGTGTATGTTAGAATTGTAGAGTATGTTAGTGTGTGTTACTGTGTGTAAATTAGGGTATGTTATTGTATGTTATAATTGTACGATGTTAAAAAGTTGATGAGTTGTTTAAATTCTTCCTTTAAGTATTGGAAATTCATTTAAGTTAGCACACATGCACAAACCACACATATCATGTTCCAAGACCAAGTCAACCATGATATCGTGTTCCAATATCAAGTCAATCATATATATATGTATAAATTTGAACCTTGCTTTATATTATATATGTATAGCAATAATGCTGTACAAAAATTGCCATGCCACATGGCCATAATACAAAATAGTGGATCAAAAAGTACATCTGTGTGTACATATGAACAAAAAGATACATCTACGTATTCCCCCTATACATTTTTTCTAGTTATCCCCCGTTTTGCTTCCACTGCAAGAGTCTTCAGAGAAGTGTAGCTTTATTTTGTGACTGCTCACTGGTGATCCCCATCACTGAACAAGAGGGATAGGTCTCATCAGTGGAGACTGCAGAAAAACCAACATTTGTAAGTTAATTTACCAA
>LPNX011089004.1:42278-89782 GCA_001517045.1 Pseudotsuga menziesii
TATCACAATAGGTTCCTGCATAAAGTAACGTATGTCAAAGCGATATGTAAGTTACAAAATGATTTTTCCAAACAAAGCGAAACATAATTAAAAGCATATTTCAAATAATACCTGTGTCTGCGAATCTACCTCTGCGTGAGAGGGAATAGGCTACGAGACAATATACTCATCCTGGGCAACCTGCATAAAACATGTTACATATCAAAATTAAGATACATATTGAATGTTACAATCAAGATATGTACACAAGCGTACAAAGAGAGCGATCTAAACAAACATACCTGCTGGCTCGTCAAAGGTGGGCCACCGATTTGGTGCTCTTCATGCACCGGTGCCTCACTAGGGGCCTGCATATAAAGTAGCATATATATGTCAATTTCATATAAAATAGTGAATTAGAGACATATATACTACCTGGAAGGAAAATGATGAACTACCAAAGAAAGAGAAACATACATACTTGTTTGGGGGAAAGAAGTGGGTTGACAACAACCTCGCTTTGGTGCTCTTCAAGCACCACTGTCACAATATGTTCCTGCATAAAGCAACATATGTCAAAGTGATACAAGTTACAAAATGATTTTTCCAAGGAAAGCGAAACATAATTAAAAGCATATTTCAAATAATACCTGTGTTTGTGAATCTACCTCTGCATGAGAGGGAATAGGCTGCGAGACAATATACTCATCCTGGGCAACCTGCATAAAACATGTCAAGTATCAAAATTAGGATACATATTAAATGTTACAATAAATACTATAAATATGTAAATAAAGTTGACAAATTAACAAGTATACTTTTTACCCCTATTGGTGAAGAACCAAACCCATAAGCAATATTGACAGCTGCATCAATGTTCTCAACATTGATCGGCGGACTATGTGACTGTGGTGTGCCATGGGACACCAGCCGTATATTTGTTCACATAAATTGTTAGATAATTAAATAGAGATAAATTGCGAAACAATTGAATATTTTGACATGAAACAAAATATAATATTAAAATAATGAGTTTTACTTACAAAGTGAAGTAATCCATCATCTCAAAAGTCGGAAGTAGGGCCATATCATATGCCTCCACACGATGTGCAAGGGTGTGGAGTAACACGACACTCTGAAGACGCTGCATCTCCTCTGTGATCTGTAGATGGGCCCACCGTAGAAGTGTCAGCCCCTTGATCTACATTTCCTTGGACATCAGTCCCATGCTCAAGCATGTATCTACCATGTCAAATAATGCCTCCTGTGTATACTCAATGACATGACCTGCAGGAGGATATACCCGAGGGGGTTTTGGTGTGCGTGGTGAGCATGGCACACGGTTGGGATCTGTCCTGACACCTTCCCTATCTTGGGGCATCCCATGACCAACACCCTAGTTTCCTAAGAGATCGAAGTAGTTAACATGTTTCCCTAGGATGAATTCTGCATACAACTTCCTAAGGAAATAAAATGGGATGTCCCTATTCCCATGGGGGTCTTCATCAAAGACCATATACCAACGATCCATCCAATTGGCCTTTATATTTGGTTCAATGCACCAGTCTATGGAAATGTGTGCTTGACTGGTGGGTGGAACCAATCCGGTGCTAGGGTCCCAGAATAATGAAAATAACTGGTCTTTTGTAATTTTAAGGGCTTTTATGTCTTTATGAGTCAATCCATCAGAGTAGTATTGCCTCCTAGATTCTCTGTACGAGGTAATGTTGTACAGAGCTCCTTGGAAATAGGAAATTATGTTTGTTATTGTGTCCAAGGCATCGGCTAAAGAATCTCTCAAATGATCCCCCCCTCTAATAGATGAGCTAAGGCGCCTCAATGACGCCAAGCATGCAATAATATGTGCATTTCTATCTTGTTCCCCCTCCGGGTTTGGGTTTGGTTGTTGTAGGTTATTAGAGGGTGGGTTTTCCACATTGTATTGTTCATTTGTGTTGTTTGTTAATATTTAAACAAAAAACTGCAAGTTATTTTACTTATAATCATTATTTGATTGTTCACATTCAATTTTTTTTTAAATTTGTTCAAAATAATTATAAAAACAATGAAATTATGAAAAAAATTAAAGAATGGAAGACTAAATGAAAAGGATTGACCTAGAATTTACCTGCCATTGGTGCAATCCACCTCGAACTCAACCTCGACCTCGACCTCGAAAAGGTAAAACGCAAATCGCACTTGCGTTATTTCGCTCCTACGGTTTTTCGCTGTCCCGATCCTATGAAAATGAGATTTGAGGGGCCTACGGCCTCTGTTTTATTTTATCTTTTTGCTTTTCAATATCGCATATGCGATATTGAAAAGTAAGGAACTAAGGTTTTTTTTTAAATAAGTGTATGTTGTCTCATGGGAAGTGCATCCCTCTTGTGCTTGCTTCTATCATACCTTGGATGATTATGCTTCCATTCAATGATGGTGTATTGATTTCAATTAGGGATTTTAAAGGCATTTGTGTTGATTTTAGTCTTCTCCTCAATTGACTTGAATATTTCTTCAACGGTGTTATGATTGTTGTCAAAACAAAGACTATGCTTTTCATGTCGAGATAATTAACAACCGAATATTTTATCTCAAATCATGGTGCTCTTCTCAAATTTTGAATTTGTCTCCAACTGGGAAACTATCTTATCTAAATATTCTTCTATATAGGAAGGATCTCAAACTCTTTCCTTTGAAAAAATTATTTATTCTCTTGAAGTTGACTTGTTAGGTCTTCATCAATTTTCTTGGCAGATCTACTATTTGACTTTTCTTACACCAACAATGGTATTTTCAAATTATTCATGGTTCTTATGTATTTGTTTCATTTCCTTTATTAGGGAGATAATTTCATCTTCTTGCCTGCAATTTTTTTCCTTCTCCTCTAGTTTATTTGTCAGGGTTTGTTGTGTCTTTTCAATTTTTTCTTTCAATCCAATGTTAAGACCTAAATGTTGGGAACATTTCCCCCTTTTGGGCATAGTTCCCCCTATAGTGTGGCACAGTTTACCTCCTATATGGCAATGTATTACATATTATTGATGTAGGCTTGGGTCTATCAGTTGTTATTGTACACATATGTCTCCTATATATAGTAAGGGGATATTCTCATATTAGTAAGCATTGCATATTGTCTTGTCTTGGGTACATAATTACAATGTGTAAGGAGGTTCCTCCCTCAAAGAAGATTGTTATTTATCTGTGTTCTTCATTATTCAGGCATGGATTACTCTCTTTTATCATGTTTCTACTATTTTTGTGTTATTTATGGGACTTGGTTGCATAACATCCAAAACTAATCTTTTAGTCCCTTCTTCTGAAATATAATATTCATCTTGACACTTTTGCAATTGCTCCATTAATTATTAGTTTTCTCTTTCATCTTTCCTTAGTTCACATAGAGAACTAATAAGTTCTTCCTCTAGATATACTTATTCTTCGGTTTCAAAGTCTTCTTTATCTTTGGAGACTTTGCTTTTTCTCTAAATGGCTTCATCATTTTTTTTGGGTTGTACCTCATTTTATTGAGAGAGTTTCTTTTGAATAAAGATAGTATATATTCTCCCATAGCTATGTAGTTTAATTCCATTGTCCCATTTTGTTTTTCTCACAATATGATAGGCCATTCAAAATTGCATTCATTTTCTTTGGATTGTCTTTGTGTAGATTATTTGTTATTGAACCTTTTGGTTGATTCTTTGGATTTGTGTATCCATTATGAACTACACTCCAAATGTCAAGCTCAACAACTTGCATATATGCCTCTATTCTTATGCTCCATGGTACATAATCTATTCCATTTAAAAAGGGAACTTTTTTTAGGATATAGTAATTGAAAATCCATGAGTAATCTATGGGATATGTCTTCTAGTTGTCAAACTATGTGAATAAAACATGCTTTGAGACCAATTGTTTGAATATTTATAGATGTTGAGATGGGGGGGGTGAATTGGTATTAGACACTTCTACTAATTTTAACTTCATCACTTCAAGTAATAATCACAAATTAATAAAACATTCAACAACCATTCAATACAAATGCACAATACTTAATAATTTTAAATGGAAATCCAAAGAGGGAGAAAACCACCAAAGTTGTATCCTTTATTAATAAATTGTTTTTTTGGTTCCTCGTACCACCTTATGCGATATGCAACATTTACAAAACGCATATGCAATATATCACACTTGCGATATATCACATTTGCGTTTTGTAAATGTTGCATATCGCATAAGCGATATATCGCATATGCGATATTTAACATTACAAAACGCATATGCGATATATCGCATACGCAAGACATTTTCACGAACCTTAGCCTTGTGTTTGGGCTCGGGTTATTCTGAATGTACCATCAATAACGCATATGCATTCTTGATTTGCACTTTGGAAGTGCGTTTCTGATTTCCTAAGTGGCACCAAAAAGTGGAACCAACTTCGTGCGAGCGCCCTTCCGTGAGATATGGATGAATGTTGTATTGGCTAAAGTAGTTGCATGATCATATATTTATGCATAAGAAATTTCCAGTATGAATATTCCTTATGAAATGTTTCTAACCATACAATTGCATTTGACTTGTAGGAAAGATCACATACATAATCGCCTACAAGAAAAGAAGAATGAGACTTGTTCCGAAGAACAAGTAATGATAGTTCAAGATGAAAAATAATATGACAAATGCAGTGACATCATTGATGCAGAACCTTCCGAGAAGAAAGGGAAGACTAGTTCAAGAAGAATGATGTCTAGAATGCAGTATCGATACATGAAGTAAAGTTCATAGTTCCATCATGCAGTAGATGGAAACACCATGAGATACAAGGCATAAACTATAAAGAGACATTTGTAGCCAGTGGGATTTGAGACACATGACATGCAAAATCATGTGTGCAAATGAAAGAAGGCCTTGTATGAGCTCAGAAGACACCCATGGGATAACACATACATGATGAGCTTGATGAAGATCTTAACCTTTACTACAAGGTTGAAGATGAAATTCTATACACAAGATGGATACATAGAATATTAATAGCATAGGAAGCTACTTGTCACTCCAGTACAGAATGTTTCAGTGCATAGAGTATGGAAGACAGAGGGAGTATGATGATTGAGAGGGAGTGACTACAGAAGATCCTAAGGTTCAACATGGTACAATAGGATGGATAGATTACTGATGACTCTAGGCTTTACTGAGAGTAAAGTGGATTCCAACCCTTGCTTCAAGGTTGAAGGAAAAAGACCAGTGATGCTCCTGTTATGTGTCGATGCACTACATTCCAGGCATGGAGGTGTGGACAAGGAAAATATGTAGTAGAGATCCTGAATAGGTTCAAGATGATGGACTACATGACCACACCTATGGCATCGAAAATGAAGCTATTGAGTGATGCTTCATCAGAGATGGTTGATGCCACGATGTATCGTCAGATGATTTGTTCATTGATCTACCTGATGGATACAAGACCCAATATTTTATTTGCTATGAGCACAATGAGACATGTTCACTTGATGATTGCAAAGGGTACAATTGAGTATGGGATCAAGTATGATGCAAATCAAAAGATTAACCTGGAAGGTTATGTTGATTCAGATTGGGTAGGAAGTACACTTCAGGGTGTTGCTTCAGTATGGGATCATGTGTGATCTCTTGGTTTAGCAGGAAACAATCATGTATGGCACTGAGTATAGCTGAAGCAGAGTATGTCGCAACTTGTTCAACTAGTTATGAGGCAGTATGGCAATGGAAGATACTGTCTGATTTATTTGATCCCCAAATGGATGCTACTTGTATACATTGTGACAACCAAAGTTGCATGAAGTTGTCAGAGAATCCAGTGTTCCATCACAAGTCAAAGCATATCAAGATCAAGAATCACTATATCAAGGATATGGTGCAGATGGGAGCAGTGAAGCTCCAGTATGTTGCGATGGAAGAACAGATAGTTGATGTGTTGACAAAGCCATTGGCTAGGGTGAAGTTGGAGTACTTCAAGGAGAAGATTGGTGTTCTTAAGATTGAGGTTTGTTCCAAGGGGAAATGATGAGACCTAGAGACATTCTGACATGGTGAGAGGATTGGTTCCTTCCATGTCAGATATGAGTGTCGAGCCATTCTGATGTGACTTTAGGATTGGTTCCTACATGATTAGATATAAGTGTTGAATGTCATTCTTGGAATGGAGGCACCTGGTCAGTTACCAGGAATACTCAGTCTGGGAATGAGAGCCATTCTGAAGAGTAGGTCAAATGTAAGGGCTGAGCCATTTTATCATGGCAAAAGGATTTGGTTCCTTCCATGTCAAATGTGAGTGCTGAGCCATTCTGATGTGACTGTAGGATTGGTTCCTACATGATCAAAATTAAGTGTTGAATGTCATTCTGGGAATGGAGGAACCTGTTCAGTTACCAGGTAGCTCAATATGGGACTGGGGGCCATTCTAATAGGACTGTAGGATTGGTTCCTACATGATCAGATGTGAGTGCATGCCCTTCTGACATTGGTTGTCGGATGTAAGTGCATATCCCTTTCGGCATGAAGGATTGGTTCCTTGCATGGTCGAATATAAGTGCATAGCCTTTTGGCATGGAGGATTGGTTCCTCACATGGCCAAGTGTAAGTGTTGTGCCTTTCCGATCATTGGTTGACGGATGTGAGTGCTAGGCCTTTCTAATAGGGTTGTGGGAGGTGTTCCCACATGGTCAGAAGTGAGTGATGGGAATTGCCTTTCTGATATGATTATAGGATTGGTTCCTACATGATCAAATGTAAGTGCTAGGTGAGCCATTCTGATTAGGGTCAGATATAAGTGTTGGAAAAGACCTACATAGAGGGTAGGCCTACAACCATCATGAAAAAGGGTTGGCTCTGTAGAAATTCCTGTGACGAGAAGAATCATGAGATAGCACTCGTGAAAGATTCAGTGTTGATGATCCAACAGAGATGATCTAGATCCAGAGATGATGCTCCAAAGACAATCCATATTGAGGGATGATCTAGATCCAAGGACGATGATCCAGATCGAGTGATGATCCAGATCCAAGTGAAGATAAATTGAAGATGAAGATGACTTGAAGATAGAGATGACTTGAAGGTGAAGATGACGAAGACGCGATGATGATCCAAATGATACAAAGAAGAATACTTCTGCTGATAAATTATGTCGAGAGAATACCTTCCTAGTTAAGAAAGAGTGTTGATGTAATTGTAACTTCAGAATGTACTCTTATGTATATCTTATGTATTGTACCCCGATGTTTATCCTAGGATGTGTTTGTAATGTAATTGAGTCATGCCATACCTCGATTTTTATTCTAAGAAGTTTCTATAATATAAACAGGTCATGTTAAGTCATTGTGTGTAACCCTCCTATTGGTCAAGGGTTAAAGTCCCCACAGTTATGGGGCCCTAGGGTTATTAGACTATCCTAGAGAAGTCGACCCTAGGTGAGTCATTGTATGTCAGGGCAATAGTCCCCACCATTGTGTTAATGATAAACCTCCTTGTTGGTCGGAGGAGGCAAAGTCCCCACAAGTTGTGTGGCACTGGGTTTATTAGACACTCCTAGAGATGTTGGATCTAGTAAGTAATTGTTAAGTGGGGCTGAAATGATGGAGTGGGTTTCAAGTGAATGAAAGAATATAAATAGAGAGTGAGCCTCTCTATTTATCACACACACACACACACTCATTGGGGTGCATGAGTGAGAGGAGAAGTTGTTGGGACAAGAGAGAGACTACTGCTGTCAGGAGATCATCTTTAAGTTTTCAGGTTTTACGTTTGGTGATGATTCTATATCTGAGGAAGTTGTGGGGTTTTCTCCTTTATGGTTTCCCCAAGGAAAATTATTTGTGTCTCTTGTCTCTTGTGTTTTATTGTTGTGCATGTTATTCTCTCAGTTAAAGATCCTAATATCATAATGCTAGCTTGAATGATAAAAATCTAACAGATCACACATTGGCGATACACAATTTACTATTCTTGAATAGAAAACCTTCCTGCAACATATAATCTAACCACTGACTTCTATTTTGGGTAAGTGTATCTTCCCAAGAAGCATATATATCCTTGAAATATAAATCTTCTTTATCCATATCAATCGAGTTCTCAAATCCAAAAGTACTGACCTTAACTTCCTGTAATACCAGATTTATCCTGCTCAAAGCATCACCAACTTTATTAGACTTACCACTTGTATGTATGATAACAAAGGTAAAGCTCTGCAAAATTTTTACCCATTTAACATGTCTCTCATTTAATTTGGGTTGACTGTTTATGAACTCCAAAACATGTTTGTCAGAATACAACACAAATTCCTTAGGCATCAAATAATGTCTTCACTTCTTAAGATCCTACACAACAACATACAATTCTTTATCATACGAAAACTATTTCTATTTTTCTTCATTCAATTTTTCACTAAAATATGCCAATAGCCTCTACTCTTGACTAAAAACTTCTCCCACTATTGTTCCACTAGCATTTGTTTCATCTTGAAACACTTTGTCAAAACTGGGCAAAGCCAAAATAGGATTCTCAGTTATCTTTTTTTAACAACTTGAAATTCCCATTAGCTCCTTGTTTCCATTTGAAAGGTTGTTTACTTCCTATGAAACTATATATCAAAGGTGCAAAAATATGACTACTATTTTTAATGAATTTCCTATAGAAACTAACAAGTCCATGGAAAATCCTTACCTCATAAATATTCCTTGGAACTGGACAATTTAAAATCACTTGTACATTGTCAGGATCCATATTCATTCTTTCTTCTAAAATTACAAATCCCAAATAAACTAACTCTTTCTTTAGGAAACTACATTTCTTTAGATTTATCACCAGCTTTTCTTTTTGCAAATCTCTCAATACCAACTTAAGGTTCCTTAAATGCTCCTCTTTATTCTGATTGAAAATTAGAATGTCATCTAAATACACTATCACAAAATTCATAGTAAATTCGTTTAAAACCTCATTCATCAATCGCATGAAGGTACTGGGTGCATTAGTGATCCCAAATGACATCACTAACCAGTCATACAAACCATCATTAGTTTTAAATGATGTATTCCATTCATCCCCTTCCCTTATCCTAATCTGATGGTATCCACTTTTTAAATCTATTTTGGGAAAATATGTTGGACCACGTAAACAGTCCATCATATCATCAATTCCGAGTAAAGGGAATCTATACCTCATAGTGATCTTGGTTATTTCCCTGGAGTTAGTGCACATCCTCCACCCACCATATTTCTTTGGATTAAGTACAGTGGGTACTGAACAAGGTCTCAAGCTCTCTTTTACCAATCCTTTCTCCAATGGCTCTTGTACTTGCTATTTGATTTCTTCATTTTCTCGAGGAGTTAATTTGTATGCTTCTTTATTAGGTCAACTTGCACCAGGCATTAAGTCAATGTGATGACTAATACTTCTTATAGGGGGTAAAGCATTTGGAAACTCATCCATAATAATGTCTACATAGTCATCAAGCAATGTTTTAACTTCAACAGGAAAATCATCTAAATTTGTAGAAGTTAAAATTACCTTCAGATTACCAACAAGCGAAAAATATAGATCCTCTTCTTTTTGAACTTCTTGCAACAGATATTTTCCAGACATCAACAAAAATTTTGATCCTGAACCTTCTTGAACTACTTCATCATCCAATGGTGACAAAGTTTGTCTCCTCCCATCTTTCCCCAGAGAACAAGTATTTTTTCTCCCATCATGAAAAACTTTCATGTCATACTTCCATGGCCTCCCTAAGAGTATATGGCTCACATCCATAGGCATTATGTCACAAAATATTCATCTTTGTAAGTACCAATATGAAATTCCGCGTTACACTGCTCATTCACCAAGAGATGATGTTCTTTCTGCAACTAGGACACTTTGTAGGGAGTGGGATGATTCATCCTATTAAGTCCCACCTTCTCTACCATCTTAGTGGAAACCAAATTATCTGTACTACCACTATCAATAAACATTTTACAACCCTTACCTCGTGACTTACACCTTGTTTTGAACAAACTTTTCCTTTGAGCTGGTTAATGTACTTGCTTCTCTGATTTTACTAGGACTCTCTTCAACATAAGATATTATCCTTCCTCTTGAGGATCACTCTTTTCTATTTCTTTATTTGACTCTTCTTGAGCCTCTACAACATTCACATTTCTCTGATTCGAAGACGGATTTCTTGGACAATTCCAAGACATCTATCTAATATCGTCACAAGCATAACATTTTACCTCTCTATGCCTGCCTCTTCCTCTACCTCCTCTGAATCCTCCTCTCTGGGATGAATGACTGCTAGTACCCTCAACTACATCTTTGGAATTCCTACTTCCACTACTAGGAGATCCTCTTTCTCTTACTATATTCTTTCCTCTGTTATTATGGTTTTGTTTTCTTAACAATTTCTCTTCTACCTTTGAAGCTCCCTGATATGCATCTTCTATAGTTTTCATATTTAATAAACTAAGTTCATCCTATATATCATATCTTAAGCCATTGATATACCTAGCTACTCTTTCTAGACCTCCATGTGTGTGTCCGACTGTAATACTCAATCTAATAAAATTATTCTGTGTATTATTTTGCAGTCATGGTATTCTATCTAAGGTTATGTAATTGTCTAATAAGATTCAATTGATAGTCCTTAGGCATAAAATTACTCTTAATATTATGTAGCATCTTAACCCCGATATTTATTTTTGATGTACCTCTTCTTTCTCGATAGATCTGGAGCTCATCCCACCAGATAGCTACATGTCCCTTCATTCTGGTAGCTGCATATCTTATTTTCTTATTTTCTTCAAAATCAAAATATTTATTCAGAGCATTAATCCAACCCATAATTTCTTCAACATTTAAGTTATATTCATACATAGGTACTTCCACTCTTGGTCTAATATTGGCCTTCGTCGGCATCTTAAAAACTTTGACTTCTTCAGGATCTTCTTCTTCTTCATCAAAGGATTCTGCTTCTTCATCACTGTCATCTAAATTGTCTGAGTGTTTCCTTCTCTCCATAGCTTCTAGTATTTCTTCATATCTTCTCATGTCTCTCTGCATATCTGTATCTACAGGTTTTCTTTCTCGAGCACGTCCTATAGGAACATGATGCGCTTGTCCTATCTTGGAGGCATATTTAGCCAATATCCGATAGAAAACTTGATGCCATGTAGGAGATGCAGGTCCAAATAAGCGCACAAACTTGATCCAATTAGTTCACAAAGTAGATGATCTATTGTCCAGCTCACTTAGGTGGACCTGAGCCTGTAACAAATTCCTTTGGTTAAAGATTTCATGCCCTCTCTTTGTTGTTAATCAACTTGCTAGTTGAATTAGTGAAATGGCTTGTTGATCGTCCGATCAGTGCCCCCACAAAATCATCTGTGGACTTAAAAAACTATGAAGCGCATTCCATAAATATTTCTTGCGCATTAAAAGTTTTTCAAACCACGTAACTCCTCCCAGCAAAATCGTTGTGCGGCGTCAATCTATTTTATGATCAATCTCAGTCATAGATCTCGATGCCATATTCCAATGATTAGTTTTGATTTCACAAGATCAACCCCTCCTTCATTTTCCATGCTCTTTCTCCGGTGAAATGCCTTTATCGCCATCAATTTTCTCAAAGGTTGATCTCCATCGCACAATCTCCAATCATATGGGAGATTGGCTTAGGTTTAACTTGGGAACATCTTTTGTTTGTGAAATATGATTTTCGATCGTAGATATGTTCAAGATACATATTTTTAACTCAACAACTGAATTGATCAGTAGAACGATCAATTCCTCCCTACAACGCTCCTCATAGACAATCTCGGTCACCTGCACTTCTATCAGAATTGGAAATGCATACGCTCATATAGGATTTCAATTTATACGATTGGTAAATGGAACAAAGATATAAACGAACAGAAATTCTTGCAAAGTAAAACTTTGTTCTTCATTTAGCTTACCCAGTCATAAAATTTAATCATAGACTATCTGCAATCATGCACTCACCTATCATATCCTATCTATTACATTCAATTATTCTTATAACATTCAACAAACCTTTTATATCTGAATGGCTTGGATCTGGACACCTAATAAAAGAAACCCTACCAACAAAGATCTATCCTTGAAGAATTCCTCACAGGGTTCAATGAGAATAATGGAAAATTGTCACTTATTAAAAATTAAAACTAATCATATCCATCTAACAACGAGCTCAATCCTTCTAGAAGTGATTACATGGAATGTTGACTCATCAGTCAACAAAATCTGAGCTGGATGCTCTTGCATCAAAAACATGCACAATTCTCATATTTTCTAAGAATTGCATTGACTATTGGGCTATCATTATTTTACATTATGTTTTACATTGATCTCTTTACTGGGTTTCCTTTTAAGTGTTTTTCCTTCCCCATTACTATTCTATTGGGTCTTCAACTATCCAACACTACAAATGAACCAGTCGCCCTTGCAATCTTGCTGGGATCATTACTACCATTATACTATATTTTATTTATCATATTGTTTGCTTATACTAAGATGTGTTAGGGCTCTTGTTGTTACAACATTACAATATGATATAAAGGTGGTGTTAAAAATGGGTTGATAAAATGGATACCTACAATATCTCGTGAAACTAGGGTTTTCTTGTTAGTTTTTCAACATTAAGCTAGCATTATGTTAGGATCTTTACTGAGAGAATAACAAGTATAGAAATATAACATAAGCACATCACAAGATACAAGAGACACAAAGCGTTTTTCTCGAGGCAACCATAAAGGAGAAAACCCCGCAACTTCCTCAAAGATAGAATCAGCACCAAAACAATAAAAGCCCCAAAGCAGTAGTCTTCTTCTTCTGTCTAGTCCCAGTATTTCCTTCCTCACTAATGCGCCACACTTGAGTGAATGATGTGTGTTACAAGTGATAAACAGAGAGGCTCTCACTCTCTATTTATATTCTTTCGTTCACTTGAAGTGCACTCAATCATGTCGGCCTAACTTAACAATTACTTACTAGAGCCTACATCTCTATGAGTGTATAATAACTCTAGTGCCCCGAAACTGTGGGGAATTTAACAATGACTTGACAAGACTTGTTTACATTATTAATCCTCCTGATCGGAACATCGGGGCATGACAACATGACTCAAATACATAATAGAAACATCTTGGAATAAACATCGGGTTACAATATATAAGATACATAGAACGATACATTCCAAATTTACAAATACATCAACACTCCCTCTTAACTAGGAAGGTATTCTTTCAACACAATTTTCAGCACTGGTCTTCTTCTCTGGATCAACTGGATCATCTTCGTCTTCAAGTCATCTTCGTCTTCAAGTCATCTTCATATTCAAGTCATCTTCATTATCGGATCTGGATCATCTCTCGATCTGGATCATCATAGAACATCATCACTGGATCTGGATCATCACTCGATCTGGATCTGGATCTAGATCATCTCTCGATCTGGATCATCACTCAATCTAGATCTCTCAGAGTCATCATAACTGGATCTAGATCATAGCTCAATCTGGATCATCTCTGGTCATCATCATGTGTGTACTATCTCATCATAGGAAGTTCTACAGAGCCAACCCTTTTTCATGCTGGTTGTAGGCCTAGCCACCAGGCAGGTCTTCGCCCAGCACTCACATCTGACCTACTCGTCAGAAAGGCACGCCCAGCACTCACATCTAATCATGTAGTAAACTACAATCACATCAGAAAGGCCCAGCACTCACATTCACCAACATGGTAGGCACATCAACTACCATCTGTGGAATGGCTCTGCACTTATATCTGACCTACTCATCAGAAGGGCACATCCATCCAGGCTAGAACCATATCCGCCACAATGATGAAAGAACTCTGTTCTTTTCACCCATGCTGGAACCACATCCACCACAATGATGGAAGACTTTCATCCAGGTTGGAACCACATCCGCCACAGTGATGAAAGATTTCCGCACTCACATCTGACCTGGTAGGAACTGAATCCTACACCCTCGTCAGAATGGCCCCCAGTCCCTGACTGAGCTACCTGGTAATGGACCAGGTGCCTCCACTCTCCTGGAGAGTGGCAGTTGCCCTTACATCTATCCTACTCGACAGAATGACCAACACTCACATTTGACATGGGAGGAACCTAATCCTTTAGCCATGACAGAATGGTTCGGCCCTTACATCTGACCTGCTCGTCAGAGTGGCTCTCTCAGTCCCTAAATGAGTGTTCTTGGTAACTGACCAGGTGCCTCCATTCCTAGAATGGCAGTCAGCACTCATATCTGACATGGAAGGAACCAAATCCTCTCACCATGACAGAATAGCTCAACCCTTACATATGACCATGGAAGGAACCAATCCTCTCACCATATCAGAATAGCTATGGGTCTCATCACTTTCTCTTGGAGGAAACCTCGATCTGGAGAACACCAAGTCTCTCTCTGAAGTACTCGAACTTCAGCCTATCCAATGGCTTCGTCAATACATTAGCTATCTGTTCCTCGGTCACAACATATTGGAGCTTCACTGCTCCTCTCTGCACCATATCCCTGATATAGTGATACTTGATCTCGATATGCTTTGACTTGTCATGGAATACTGGATTCTCTGACAACTTCACGCAACTCTGGTTGTCACAATGTATACAAGTAGCATCCAACTGAAGATCAAATATATCAGACAGTAGCTTCCACAGCCATACTGCCTCACAACTAGCTGAACAAGCTGCGACATACTCTACTTCAGCTGTACTCAGTGCCACACAGGATTGCTTCCTGCTAAACCAAGAGATCACACATAATCCTATACTAAAGCAACATCTTGAAGTACTCTTCTTGTCAATGGCACTGCCTGCCCAATCTGAATCAAAATAACCTTCCAGGTTAATCTTTTGATTCGCATCATACTTGAGCCCATAATCAATTGTACCCTTCAGGTACCTCAGAATATGATTTGCAGCAATCAAGTGAACACTTCTCGGATCTGTCAGGTACTGGCTCAAGGTGTTCACAGCAAAGCAAATGTCTGGTCTCGTGTTCATCAGGTACATCAATGAGCCAATCATCTAACGATACATCGTAGCATCAACCGTCTCTGATGAAGCATCACTCAGTAGCTTCAGGTTCAATTCCATAGGTGTGGCCATAGTCTTGCAGTCCATCATCCCAAACCTCTTCAGGATCTCTACTACATACTTCCCTTGTCCAAGGAATATTCCATCTGTACTCTGCCACACCTCCATACCTAGAAAGTAATGCATCATTCCCAAGTCCTTCATCTCGTACTCAGCAGCAAGCTTTTTCTTTGTATCAGCAATCAACCCATCTATACCTGTGACAAATAGATCATCTACATACAGTAGGAGCATCACTGGGTTGCCATATTCAACCTTGTAGTAAAGGTTGGAATCTTCTTTACTCTTGGTAAAGCCCAAACTAGATAGAAAGCTATCAATCCTGCCATACCAGGTCCTGGGTGCCTGTTTCAAACCATACAGGGCTTTCTTCAATCTGCATACATGAGACTTTCTGTCATGTGTCTCAAACCCAAGTGGTTGTTCTACATACACTTCCTCTTCTACTACACCATTCAAGAAGGCAGTCTTGACATCCATCTGGTGTATCTTCCATTTCATCACTGCAGCCATAGCAAGTACTAATCTGATGGAAGTGTATCTGGCTACAGGTGCAATGGTTTCTTCATAGTCTACTCTCTCTTTCTGAGAGAATCCTCGAGCTACAAATCTTTCCTTATACTTTTCAATGCTACCGTCTGCAGCATGCTTGATCTTGTAGATCCATTTGGAAGTGACAACTGACTTCCCTTTTGGTCTTGGGACAACATCCCAAACATCATTCTTCATGATCGATTGATATTCTTCGATCATAGCATCCTTCCATTCTTTCAATTCTGCCACTTCTTCATAACTAAAAGGTTCTTTATCAATGAAATCACATAGTAAAGCTACATACCCGGAATTAGATCTGGTTCTCTTTCTTTCTCTGTGATTCTCTTCTAGAGCCCCATATCTTTTCACACCTTGGATAAGTTTACGTACCCAAGCAGGTTTCATCTTATGAGGATTCTTCTCCAGAGGTGGATCTATAGGTCTTTGTGGTTCCTCGAACTCTCGATCTTCTTCTTGAGCTTCTTTGTCCATGATTGTATCATGAATTCTAGGTACTTCTGCTTCCGCTTCTTTAGGTTCTTCAGCAGGTCTCTTTCTGGATTTGCTGTAAGTTGTGCCTTCATCAAATCTCACATTCCTGCTGATGTCAATATTCTTGTATCCTGGGAAGTAGATTCTGTAAAACTTCGAGCTTTCAAAGTATCCCACAAATATGCCCTTCTTTCCTGAAGGATCTAGTTTCGTTCTCTTCTCTTTTGGAATGTGTATGTATACGGGACAGCCGAATATTCTGAGATGGCTGACTTTTAGTTTCTTGCCAGAGAAGACTTCTTCAGGAGTCTTGTTCTCGAGTATTCTATGTGGAATACGGTTCTGTACATACACCGCTGTTCTGGCAGCTTCAGCCCAAAGATGCATAGGAAGATCTTGATCGTGAAGCATAGCTCTTGCAGCTTCCATGATATTTCTATTCTTCTGTTCTGCAATTCCATTCAGTTGTGGATTATAAGGAGTAGACAACTCCCTCTTAATCCCTGATTCTTTACATAGCTCTTTGAATTCATTCGAAGTGAATTCTCCACCATTATCTGATCAAATGGTCTTGATCTTCTTTTCAGTATGGTTTTCGATCAAGGCTTTGAATTCCTTGAATTTGCTGAATACTTCATCTTTGTTTTTCATAAAGTAAATCCATGTCTTTCTAGAAAAATCATCAATAAAAGAAACATAGTATGCATACCCGCTTAGTGAGTTTGATGACATAGGACCGCATACATCGGAGTGGATGATTTCTAGGATACCTTTGGCTTTGCTTTCGCTGCTAGGAAATGTCTTCTTTGTGTTCTTCCCTTTCACACATCCTTTGCAAACTCCATCATGTTTTGCTTGGAATTCTGGAAGACCTTCAACAACTTTGCTTGCAATAAGTAGTGCTCTGTAATGCACATGTGCAAGCCTTCTATGCCAAAGCTCTTTTGGCTCTACTGTGTCATGGATCAAGGCTTGTTCTAGATGGCCCTTCAATTTGTACAAGCCTCCTTCTTGTTCTCCAATCACTACTGCATCATCGATGGTCTTTCCTTTTGGCCACATGATGACTTGACCATCTATGAATGCAACCCGCATTCCTTTTGCATCCAATGATGAGATGGAGAGAAGGTTCTTCTTGAGTCCTGGAACAAACAATACTTCTTTCATTGTTAGAGACTTACCAGAGTCTAGCTTGTATGAAGATTCCCCACTACCTTTTATTGGATATTGGTAGTCATCTCCTAGTTTCACCTTGTGAGGTGATTCATGTTCTGACAGTCTTATAAAAGATTCCTTGAATCCCGTCATATGTTTGGAATCCCCACTGTCTATAAGCCAATCATCACTTCCATGAGTAATGTTACCTATGAGAGCTGATATCAGAACATATTCATCCTCGCTTGAAGAATCTTCACTTTCATATCTGGATCTCTTTCTGGATGGTTCATCATCCTCTGCAGTATGAGCATGATGTCTTCTTTTGTTGCTCTTCTTCTTATGAGAGTGGTTCTTGCTCTTAGGACAGTCTTTTGCAAAGTGTCCTACCTCATCACATGTATAACATCTTGATCTAGACATGTTCTTTCTACTATTATCTCTATGATGAGGATTCTTACCTTTTGAGTGATGACTTCCTTTTCTTCCTTTCTTGGAGTGATCTGTGAGGGCTTGGTATTCACTTCTCATCTTCTCTTCTCGAGCTGCTATCCGTGCTTCTTCTTGAGAACATTCTTCCCATAGTCTGCTGAATTTGACTAGCTTCTTTCTAGCACAGATTCCTTGGATAAAAGCATCCCATGACCTAGGAAGGCCATTCAAAGTAGTCATCACAATCTCTGCATTTTCCACTTCTTCATCAATAGCTTCTAATTGTTCCTTGATCTGAGAAACTCTTGTGAAGTAAGATTGGATAGTTTCTGCATTCTGAATCTTCACATTCTTAAGTTGGTTCCTCAAGGTCATCTTCCGATTGATGTTCTTTCCTTCAAACAATTTGGTTAGGGAATCAAACATAGCTTTGGGTGTCTTGAGAGAGGACACCTGTGGGATAAGGTGATCCTTAATAGAATCAGCAATGATCCTCTTTGCCATAACCATCTTCTTCTTATGTAAGGCTTTTGCCTCATCTCCCTCTGGAACTGGAACCTCCTCATGGATGTAGGAGTCTAATTCGTTCTCTTTTAGGACCAAGGAGATCCTATACTTCCAGGCTCGAAAGTTTTCAGCTCCCTCAAGCTTTTCATCAAGCTTGGTATGATGAGACATCTTTAAATGAGAACCTCAAATGGAAATACAAAAGATTTTAGATCTTACTAGGTTCAAGATGTCAGATCTGAAACTTGAGCTGAAATCCTGTAGGGCTGGTTCAGGAGAAAATTAGGGTTTTTCTTTTTCAGAGTTCTGTCCACCCAAATGCCTTGAAATTTGTCCCTAACTTTGATTTTGGGAAGGAGATCAATCCAGGCTTGGGCTCACTGAAAAATTCCTCTTATGTAAAAAGCCCTAATTTCTGACCCTAGAGACAGGTCCAAAACTGAAAGACCTCAGAATTGGATTCAGTTTCGACAGAAAGATGCGCCCTAAGGAGGAGAGTTGTTCCACCTTACTTTTGCTAAAAATCTGTGGAGGAAGGTCCACAAACTAGGAATCCCTAGTTCCCGCAGCTGCACAGTGTCTTCTTCTCAGGTTAGCTCTGATACCATGTTAGTTTTTCAACATTAAGCTAGCATTATTTTAGGATCTTTACTGAGAGAATAGCAAGTACAACAATATAACATAAGCACATCACAAGAGAGAAGAGACACAAAGAGTTTTTCTCGGGGAAACCATAAAGGAGAAAACCCCGCAACTTCCTCAGAGATAGAATCAGCACCAAAACAGTAAAAGCCCCAAAGCAGTAGTCTTCTTCTTTTGTCTAGTCCCAGTATTTCCTTCCTCACTAATGCGCCACACTTGAGTGAGTGAATGATGTGTGTTACAAGTGATAAATAGAGAGGCTCTCACTCTCTATTTATATTCTTTCGTTCACTTGAAGTGCACTCAATCATGTCGGCCTAACTTAACAATTACTTACTAGAGCCTACATCTCTATGAGTGTATAATAACTCTAGTGCCCCGAAACTGTGGGGACTTTAACAATGACTAGACAAGACTTGTTTACATTATTAATCCTCCTGATCGGAACATTGGGGCATGACAACATGACTCAAATACATAATAAAAACATCCCGGAATAAACATCGGGTTACAATATATAAGATACATAGAAGAATACATTCCGAAGTTACAGATACATCAACATTTCTTAATTGGAAAGGTATATTGTGAGGGGGGTTCAACAATACAATTTTAAGAAGTATTTTCCAATATCTAGTGAAATTACGGATATTCTTTAATATCCTATGAACGAACATGCTATGTAACAAGTTCACTCAATGAACCCCATGGAAATACGTTAATTGCTCATTAAAAGAAAATAAAGTGATAGTGGTTCAAAGGTTGTATAAACTTCTTCATTCTCAATTTATGCTCATAGTACCATAAGCTTTCATAATAAAATGCTAGGAGTTATGTGATTATAAAACCCTCACATTGTTAATAAGAAAAAACATCCCCCATTAACTATTACAACCTCATAAAAATATATACCCCACGTTAGGGTTGGATTTAATAAACCAAAATTTAAACCTTGGTTACTCGAACGGGCATCAAGACCGAGACTAAGTAAGTATAAGGAATGAAGACCCACATTTAAATCTTCAACTATCTCGCCCATAAATGGGAATTGGAAAATAAAAGCCATAGCTTACCGAAATCCATGATAATTGAAGGAATCCCACATTCCTCCCGCCATCATTTCCACCCACAAGGGAACTAGGTAGTAATCAATAAGTATCTATATATGAATATCTTAAGAACTTAACAAAGGTGAACAACACAAAAGAGTGGCAGGGATACTTACCAATGAGAGCTACGTATGAATGAACAAATGAACCCAGGCCACCTTGAGTTATCAAACCTCCATAATCTTACCAAGCAGAGTAATGTAATCTCCTTCAACAGTAGAGAGTCATATAAACACTCTCCAGCATGACCAAACTTTATAATTGAATCTCCATGAAGCAGGATTAAACCCTCGTCCTCCTTCATCCTCCTCAAGAATGACGAAAACATCAGATGACAAAAATCATATTGACTTGGGAATGTTACCAAGTCCATAGTACCTCAATTTAATGCAATCATCTACGTGGAAGGTCCTCAATGCACAGTGGTGCCTTTTCACATGTCCTCATTTAAAATTTCAAATGACACTACGTTATCATATGGGTTGTACACATTGCATGAACCCTTTGAAAATTGTACAAGGATCAATTTCGATGTTCGATATGAACTATATGAGATTTATAAATGCCTATGATTTAACCAATGATTGGAATGTATGAAAAAGACTCAAACTTTGGATTAAGACAACTTTATGATATATACATCTTTTTTTTTAATATAAGAAATGACCCAACGATATAATTGTTAGCCTTGAGTGGATTATCACTGGTTAAGGGTAAGTAGTGGTTGGAGCTTAGAGAATCTCGTAAGATTATAAGTATGCCAATGTTGGGACCTGCACACATACAAGCCATGTATTAAGTAATAGGGAACCATTAAAATGGTGTTCTTAAATAACTGCACACATACAAGCCATGTACTAAGTAATAGGGAACCATTAAAATGGTGTTCATATAGAAACGCATAGGCATCTGGACTCCAACATGGATGCCTTGGAACTGAAGGAGAACATGGAAAAAATTAAGTAGTCGGTGCGAAAGACAATCAAGAGAAAACAAATACAAATGTTGAAGCCACTAAGACAATGGACCTTGAGCATGGACCTTAAGTTTCCATAGAGTTGTATCAAATCTACACCGCTTTTCCATGTCTTGAAATCCATGGAGAACAAAGACGTGTTTAAGAATTCTAAAAGTAAAAAAGCTATAAACTAAACAATAAAATATCTTCAATGAAATGCATAAAAAATGACATTGTTGCACAAACAATTAAATATTACAAAAATCTCTTTCGGTTTTTTTACCAATTTGGAGAATGATGGTTGCATGCTATTTTTCCCCGAGGATCCCTTCAGAATGAAAACTTCTTCCAAATATCTTGGTAGTGGAACTTTAATCGATTCCCTTTGTGGATAGTTGATATAGTGTGGATCTCTGTAATATTCGGATACACATTAGAAAACACACTCTAAGATGTCACACTGTATAAAATGGAAGAGGACACTTGGAACAATATCTTCCCAACTACGACCACCTCTTTCATTTGAGGAAATTTCAACTCAAAATAGACCTCCTAAAAAAAATTAATAAAATAATAGTTAAAATAATAAAATAATATTTATTAATTTTGGAGGAAGAAAAGAAAAAAACAATTTTTTTTGTATTTTCGACATATCTCCCTTTCTTTTTACTCAAATTTCGATCGGGACAGCTCATTGGATGCAGAATTAAATTCCGCATCCAACGAGTACCTACTCGACATACTTTTGACGGACCCCGCTACCCCCAAAACAAGAAATACCTGAAAAACATGATGATGATGTCATCTTCACGTTTTTTCAGGTATTTCTTATTTTTGGTGTAACGGGGTCATCATCATGTTTTTTCAGGTATTTATTATTTTTGGGGCAGCGAGGCTTGTCAAAATTATGTCGAGTATGTACTCGTTGAATGCGGAATTTAATTCTACATCCAATGAGCTCTCCCAATCGAAATTTGATTAAAAACACGGGGAGATATGTCGAAAATACAAACAAAAAAATTAGTTTTTTTATGATACCTGTCCCCAAATTTATATTAAAAAATTGTTTAAGACCTATACAGTATTTCAAATTTAAAGCAATTTCATTGGCTAACACATGATGACATGGGATTTGAATTAGAGTAAAAAGGCCCATTTTGAGTTGAAATTTCCTCTAATGCACACTTTGGAACTGTCGCCTCCTCCTATAGTGTAAGAAACTGCCAACACCTTTTATAGCCACTTCCCGCGCCTTTTCCAAATGTTGCCTCCTCCTGTAGACACCTCCCAAAACCCTTGCAACTTCCAGCACCTTCTACTTCCACCTCCCACGGCATATATTTACCTCCTTTTTTTTGTAATCAAGAAGATTATATTATATTAAAAATCCTTTTGTACAAAAAAGTATGGATTTTCAGGGTCTAGCTTGCCCAATATTTCTGCATGACTATCTAAACATATTCATCACAAAATTGTTGTTCCCCTTGTTTATCGTTTCTACTAACTTGTTCTCCCCATTCCCCCATTACAACTAGCTACATTAGCATTTTTCATATAAATCCCATAAAAAGAGGTTCCATAACTTTGGACCATACTACTAATATCTCAATCGTAAACATAACTAAAGGCATATCAAAGAAGACATATAGAACTAAATACACAACAGTCATATAAAACCTAACCCCTGAAACAGACCCAGTACCAATCACTTTGGAGCCTGAGGAACGTTGTGGTGAATCAAGATCTCTAAGCGAAGACCACCATGCTTGGTATCCTTCGCAGCTGCAGGCTAGAAATTCAGTCTATGAATAGGGAAATAACCCCAGAATCAAGCCACAAACATGCTTGATTCAACAACGTCGAACTCCGATGGGATTCCAAGATTCAGGGCAGTACTAACAATTTTTTTATGCATCAGTCAATTTTCATGGTAGTGCTCCTTCCAAGATTTAGCACGTTCCTCCTCTCTCGTCGGTTTTTTTTCCCTATCGATTAGGATGTGGGATACCAGTGCCTTTGTGACCCAATGGGTGGTCACCATAAGGTCATAGGCAGAGAGTCTCCCATCCGTGGTACCAAGATCACTAATCCAATATTCCACCTTCGACTTGATGGTTTTCATATCCATGGCATGCACCCGGTTCCACAATTCATGCTCGACCTACTCAATTTCCTCGTGAATTATATGAGGAATACGCTCTCTGAAAAAACGGGTTGCTTTCCCAGTTTTTTGCATTTCATGAGAAGGATTCTTCCTCCTTCCATTGTTGTCCTTTTGACCCTTTCGCGCTTGTCTTTTGGGGGCCATCAAAAAAGGAGTCTGGTGCTCAGACTAGTATTCAACCAACTCTTTCTTTCTCACAGAAAACCACCCGAGATAATGAAGAAGTAGAATGGGTGGATGGGAAACATGAATCATATAAATAGTTGTGGTGCTCATTCTAATTCGGTTAACCATAATAATTCCTCTATACTTTCTATTTATTATCACGAAACAATACTAGATCTATCTGCTATCCTCTGCGATTCATCATAATTTTCCCTTCAGAGGTTGGACCTATATCCAAGCTTTTGTCATTAGTGGCAATAGTGGGTTCGTGGGCACTCATATCTCGGTGAAATATGGAGGTATCGACGTCAAACAATGATGAAGGGTGATTATGACTCCTTGTACCGGAACAAGGAGACGCATGTACCTCGTTTATGTGACCTGACGCTTTCCTCATGAGCTCCATCATCTCTTAGACAAGATTGAGGTCCTAGGCCGCCAAGTGGGAGCATTGAATCTTTCATTCGTTGCCCCCCTCCCTAGGAAGATGGCCTTTCACAATCCAATGTCTACTTTGTTATCATATGTTAACCTTCAAATCGGCTACCTTATTCTTGTCACATCTGACATGGGAAAATCACCAAGCATGGCGACCTCTTATGAGATCATCCAGCCACTCCACCTGATATGTCATGCAACACCTATCCACAACTTTACAAACTTTTCATCCACCTTCCAGTTTTTTGGACATCTGGAGGATGAAGTGGGAGTCGCCTACAATGACTAGAGGCTCCCATTGTTTGTTGAGGGAAAGCTTTATTCCTTGAAGAAAGCCCTATAGTTTCATAGCATTGTTAGTGTCTTGTCCAATATTCCCAATAAAGAATTGGAGAACACTACCTTTGTTGTTCCAGATAACTCCTCCAAACAAAATCAGACTAGGGTTCCCTTTGGAAGCACCATCAAAATTTAACATGAAATTTCCATTTGGAGGCAGAAACCAAGTATGGGCACTGGCTAGGATCACTCTCCTTACCTTAATATTTTCCATCCTCATGGAGAACAATCTGATTCCCATCCATCTAGAATTCGTTTTTCATTATCATCCATCTCCAAGTCTTTCTCGTTCCACTGGGTTATTTTGATAGTCTCTTGTATATCTTTATTTACTTAGTTCCAAATTGTCTAAAGAGGGTTTTTATTTCCTTCAAATATTATCCCATTTCTTTCCTTCCAAATATCCCACATCAAAATTCCAAGGAACATGAACCATATTTTAATAATCACCAGGTTCTTGTAATCATCCTTATCAGATATTGTTATTGTTTAGTGGGGTTGGCCTCTAACACGGCTATCCTCCTAAAAATTGCAGCTCTAAAGTCCCATAGGGAGGAAGCAAAATAACAAGAGTCCAGGAGATGATTCATCATCTCCTCCTCATGTTCACATATAGCACACTAGAAATGGCCATTCATGCTTCTTTTCATTAAGTTTTCTCCTATCAGGATTTGTCTATACATGACCAACCATATAAAGGTAGCAATTTTGGGACATGGATTAGAGTTCCATGTCGCAGTCCATATATCCTTGTGTTGTATTTCTTCATGGTTGAAATTAATCTTATAAGCCTCTCTTGTGATATAAAGTCCCTTATATTGATATCCGCATCTCAATTTATCAAGGCCTCTTTGGATGCGAATGCAGCATTCCTCAAGGTCCTCCATAATCTTGGGAATGTATTCAGCTAGGAATATTTGATTACATCAATCATATGGTTTTCATTCATGAAAGTCCTCATTGACCTGCGCTTCTCTCCAGAAATGATGGAGTTTTGTTAATCCCAGTTCCTTTGCTCTGTTCCAACTAGTATGGATGTCAATTTGAGAAATGATATTTGGAAATTGTTGCCATGAGTTAGTCCAAAAATTGACATGATGTCCTTCCCTTATTTCCCAAAAGCTATGATCTTGGATTATCCCTCTATTTCCATGAACATAACTCTAGATATGGGATCCTTTCGTGCTTTCATTAAATCTTATGAGATCTTGTTTTGGTTTTCCCTGAGCATAATTACTATGGCATCATTTTTCCCATGGCTCATCTTTGTGCGACACCCAGTACCACCTAATTTTTTCCCCTTGTACTTTATTATTTTTCCACAGATCTCTCAATCCTGTACAACCTTGAGCCTTTGGTTTACAGATGGTGTCCCAACTCACCAGATACCACATATGTTTGTCATTATTTCTGCCAAACAAGAACTGTCTTTGAATTGTCATGATCTATTTTAGAACTGATTTTGGAGAAGCCACGATAGAAAATAGGTAAATGGGAATTGCTTGAAGCATTGCTTTCACTAATACTACTCTGCTTTCCATATTGAGAATTCTAAAATCCCAGTTATCCAATTTCCTTCTCACTTGTTCTAGTAAATCTTCCTAAGAGAATTTAATGATCATGCCTTCTACTAGAAGAGCACCAAGATAATTGGATAGAAGGGACCTACCTTCTAATTTAAGGATACACAGAATATTCTGCTAATTAATCCTAGGAGTGTTAAAAAGGAAGGCTTGAGACTTTGTGTTATTCACCTCCATCCCAGATGCCCTTGAAAAAGTGTTCAAGAATTTCTTCAGACCCCACACCTTTTGAACCGATGAGTGTCCCATAAAATTGTATCATCCAAAAAATGTTGGTGGTAAATGGTTTCAGTACCTGTATCGAGGCTCAAGCCTCTAAGCTCCCTATTTGCAATCTTATCTTTGATAACTTTGCTCCACCCTTCATCCATTAGGATAAACATGAAGGGGGATAAAGGCTCCCCTTATCTGATACCTCTTGAAGGTTGGAAGGTTATAGTTGGGGATCCATTTAAGAGAATAGAGAAGAAATAGGTTGAAGTAATATTCATTATCCACTGAATCCAATCCTGGTGAAAACCATAAGCCTCAAGAATTTCTTTCATAAATTTCCAAATTAATTTATCATAGGCTTTGGAGATATCAAGCTTCGGCAGCATAGCTGATTTTTCTATAAATTTCATAGAGTGGATGACTTTGTGGAGTAAAATGATTTCGTCCAGGATCTAGCATCCTTCAACAAACCTCGACTGTTCTTGGGCCACCAAATCTGGGAGGATAGGATTTAATCTATTAGCCAGAACCTTTGTTTTAATTTTGTAAATAACATTATAGAGAGATATAGGTCTGAATTTACCAGGAAATTCATCCCCATCCTCCTTAGGGATAAGACTAAGAAATTCAGAGTTGAAAGTTCTCAGAACTCATTTATCACTTCGAGAGTCCTCCACTATTTTCCACACTTCGTCTTTGATCAAATCCCAGAAGTGGTTGAATAAATTTGTTGTGAAGTCATCCCATCCTGGAGCTTTTTCATCTACCATTTGATTAACAACCTCCTCCATCTCCTAGAATTCCATAGGTTTCAACAAGATTTCGTTTTGGTTTTCCATAACCTAAATTGTAATGTGTCTAGTAATATTCCTAATGTCTTCAAATCTGTCTTCTCGATCTTCCTTCATGATGGTTTCAAATTGTTGAACTAGTTATATCTCCATGTCTTCCCTTGTCTCGATGTACTGACCATTATCTTTTTTTAACTTCATTAGTTTTGCTCGTTGTCAGTTCTGGATCACTATGTGATGAATGACTTTTTTATTTCGCTCCTCTTCCTACAGCATTTGGTTCCTATATTTTTGTTTCCAATATATTTACTCTTGTCATTCCTAATCATTAAGTTGATCTAGAAGGACATGTTCTCTATGTTTTAGGTCATCAGTGTACCCAGAGTTCATGCCCTCCATTCGAAGTTCTTCGAGTTCGTCATTGATATGCTTCTTTTCTAAGAATATGTTCCTGAATTGATCCTTATTCCAAGAACAAAGTTTCACCTTTAACTCTTTTATATTCTATTGGAATTGGTATATCAACGTATCTTAGTGGGTTCCATCACTTTTTTATCTTCTGTTGGAATTGGTATATCAATGTATCTTAGTGGGTTCCATCACTTCCCACCATTTGCTGATAATTTCCTTGAAATTCTTGTGTTCAAACCATAATTGTTCAAATCTGAAAGGGTGTTGGATGGGTGGACCCCCATCCTCCCAAACCAAACTAACGATCCAATGATTAGATCCTACAAATGTGAGGACATGAGAGATCACTGCCCTGACCTATCCTCGTTAATCATTGCCTCAGATAGAATAAAATCAATCTAACCGAGAAGCCACATGATGATCTCCACCTATTCTTTTATTCCATGTATACAATTCATTCTCAGTTTCTATGTCAACCAACCTTTTCTCCTGTATGAATTCTTTGAAACAAATATCAGCAGCTTCCAGAGTTCGTCTTCCTCCCTTCTTCTCCTCTAAGGATGTGATCATATAGAAATTGTCGCCCATAATCCATAACTGGTTTTCGATTTCTTGATAAGAACGTTGGCTTATAAGTTATAATACTTGGCCCATAGACATTCCGAACTATCTATTTTACCTCAGAGTTGCAAAACTGGAAATTCACACTGATAGAGAACCTAATTGCTCAGAAATTGTTAAGGTTGAGGGCCTTATGTTTCCATATAATAGCTAGTCCTATAACATCACCTCTTGCATCAATATTTATCCCGAGGATTCGACGACATTGTTTACTCCTAATTGCCTGCATAGTGTTTGAACTATATTTCATTTCTTGCATAAATAAAACATCTGGTTTTTCATTTCTTAACTTATTTCGAAGGGTCTTCACCTTCCTTGGATTGTTAACCCCTTGGATATTCCAGGTTATTATATTCATTGGGTGTTTCTATTGACTTCTGAGAAGGTCACTTTGATATCAGGTAGTGGCCCAATTCAATCAACTTGGTCTCAATCTCTTCTATTCTCTGCTTATTTGTCTTTCTGCCACATTTTTTTCCATCATTGGATCTTTACTAATGCCTATATGGGGGGAAGCCTTTGCTTTAAGGATATCTTGCTATAGAAGTTATAACTTCCTTATCGAGACGTACTCTTATCCTTTCTTACTACATTCTTTATCTATCTCATCTAGATCCAGTTCCCCTAAGTCCATATCCTCCACTTCTTCCGACATTTCTTCCTCAATATCCTCCATCAACTCTTATGTCTGTATATTTTGTGGATTGTATGGGGATGTATTCCACTCCTCGATATGAGGTATGTGGTTATCCTTAATGTGTTCATCCTTGATGATGTACGTCCTACTCAAGGTCTCAAACCTATTCCCAAACTGCTTCTTTTTCTCTATGGTGTGCTTTGGTTGAAATGGATTGTTGGTCCTTTTACCTTTTTTTGTGGTTCTAAACTTGAGTAAACCCTTCACTATCATGTTCTTTCTCCTTCCTCTCCTAAGTTGGAATTGTCACAGATTTAAGGGTTGGGAAATCCCGAAACAAGTGACCATACTCATGGCATTGTCGACAACAAAATGGGAGTTGTTCATAATTGAGAGATTGGACCCAATGTTCATCTTCCCATGTTAAATTGAATACTTCTGGAATTTATTGCGAGAGGTTCATATAGAAATAAATCCTTGCATAAGTAGTATACCTTTGTATTTTTTTATGTTCAGAAACCTTCAAAAACTTCCCTAAGGTATTCCTGATCCCCTCCAAAATTTTGGGTTCCCAATAATCACACGAAAGTGAATAAATCCTTATCCAAACATGAGCAATACTCAAATCCTTTGTATAAGGGTTAAACCTCTCCTTCCATGGTCTAAGGAATAAACCTACAAACTAAAAGAAATATGGTACCCCATCAAAACCCAATCATGGTCCTCTTGATTAAAGAAAATGATGGTAAAGAAACATTTCTCTCCTAGATGTAGATCATAGTGCCCTTTAGGGTTCCAAGTACCCTTGATCCATAGGAGAAGATCCTTCTCCTTTGAAAAAATTCCAATGAATTTACCAATAAGGTATTTTTCCTTCCATTATTCCACTCATTCCCTCAGCTTCTCAAAAGTAATTTGCAAAGATGGGTTTCCTGCAGATCAGGGTAAGCAGCCCCCCTAGTCTTCTTTATTTCTGTCTTCATCATCTTTTCCTTGGATAACCTTTGATCCATTTTATTTGCTACATGGTGTTGAGTATCTCCTAGGAGGATCCAAGAGATTGAGAGGGGGATTCGCCCCCTCCACCCCATGCCATCCTTGCAAGACTTCGATCCATGTCCTCAACACAGTACTGGAGGCTTCTCGATCTGGATAAAACTCCCTCTGAACACTCCTCCCCTTCTATCAATTCTCTTAATTCAACATATATTTAACTGCTTAACTAAAAAATTAACTAGCCATTCATTTAGGGTTAACAAAAATATGATGGCCATTCAAACCAACTCTGCTCTACACTTGTTAAATAACTTTGCATCTTGATGATCTATAAGTTAAATTCCAAATCCCCAAATATGAGGTGTATATTCCTATGGGCATAAATATGAACATGTTATAAAAAGACTAATTTTGTTTTCTGTAGCTTGGTTTTCTTCCCCATTGAATAAAACTTGTTTCAAACTTTAATGGAACCGCTATTGATAACCAAGGGTTTCATGTGATAGGAGATCTTGTGGTTCTTTATCTTACCTTGAATAGAAAGAATTTAGTTGAGATATTAAATCCTATGTACTAGGGATTGTAAAAATCAATTAACAAACTTTTTGAATTTGAACGGGCTGGATGCAATAAAACTATAAGAATAATTTTAATTGTTAACCTCATTATCTCATTATTACTTCTAGATAGATGCTTATATTTTATCATTTTGAGCTGGATTATTATTTATGATTTTTACACCGATAGGTATATATATCTTAGAATTTTGGGGTGGACTACCATCTATGCTTTTTCATCTACAAACAAGAATGAGACAAGTGTATTTCCCATATTGATTCTATGGGTGTCATCCAATATTAAAGGAGAATGAGACAAGTACACTATCGAGATCGATTCTATGGGCGTCGGTACAAAATTAATAATTTCAAAAAAATAAAAACTAACTTAATTAACATGTGATGAGTACAGTTAGTGATACTTGCAAAAATTAAAATTAATCATTCAACTACTTAATTATTAGATACAACTACGAGCTTAACTCCATTAGGAGTTCGACTCTTACATGAGTGCACATTAGCTAGACTCCTAGATTTACTTTTAATTTTTATAATTATCACTAATTGTACTTTTCACATGTTAATTAAGTTATTTTTTATTTTTTTGAAATTATTAATTATTAATTTTGTACCGATGCTCATAGAATCAATCTTGATAGCAGACTTGTCTTGAGCATTCTCCTTTAATCTTGGACGATGCCCATAGAATCAATGTGGACAATACACTTGTATCATTCTTGTCCATAGATGAAAAAGCATACTATGGTAGTCTACCCCAAAATTCTAGGGTATATATGTCTATCAGCGTAACAACTACTAGCTTAACTCCATATTCTAGAACTATTAGCTTAACTTCAACTCTAATTACTTAATGCTTAGTCCACATGCATTTGGTATCTAGGAGTCAAGCTAATGTACAGTTATGTAAAAGTCAAACTCCTAATTAAATCGTTCGAACTTATAATAAACTCTTCCAAACTCCTAATAAACTCATGCATCTCATTACGCCGATAGATGTATATATCTTAGAATTTTGGGTTGGACTACCATCTATGATTTTTCATCTATGAACGATGATGAGACAAGTGTATTGTTAGATTGATTCTATGTTCGTCGTCCAAAATTCATAATTAATAATTTCAAAAAAATAAAAAAGAGCTTAGTTCACATATGATAAGTCACAGTAAGCAATAGTTGGAAAAATTAAATTCAACTTCAACTATTCGATTATGAGATACAACTATTCAATTAATAGATACAGCTATGAGCTTAACTCCATTGATGATTGCTTAATGTGAACTCCAATCATGAATTTTACTTGAACTACAATTGTTGATATATTAACTTTTAAAATAACTATTAGATACAACTATTAACTTAACTCGAATGAGTTTACAACTATTAGCTTAAATTCAACTCTAATCACAGTTATATTAGATAGCTAGTAGCTTGACTATTAGATACAAATATTAGCTTAACTCCAATGATTCTACAACTATTATCTTAACCTCAACTCTAATTGCTTAAGGCTTAGTCTAAGTACATTTGGCATCTAGGAGTCTAGCTAATGTTGACTTGTGTAATAGTCGAACTCCTAATAAAATTGTTTGAACTCCTAACAAAATCATCCATATGACAGGTGGGCATTTGGCTAATTACATTGATACGTGTTTAATTCTTAGAATTTTGGGATGGTTTTTCATCTATGGACGAGAGTGAGAGAAGCGAACTCCGCATATTGATTTTATGGGTGTCGTTCAAAATTCATAATTAACAATTTCAAAAAAATTAAAATAAAAATAGATTAGTTAACATGTGATAAGTACAGTTTGTGATAGTTGGAAAAATTAAACTTCAACTTCAACTATTCAATTATTAGATACAACTATGAGCTTAACTCCATTGACGATACAACTATTAAATTAAAGTCAACTTCAATCATGAGTTATACTTGAACTGCAATTGCCGACATGTTAAATTTTAAATTAACTATTAGTTAGAAAAAATAGTTAATTTAAAATCATCCATAAAATTGTTTAAACTCCTAACAAAATCATCCATATGATAGGTGGGCATTTGGCTAATTACATTGATACGTGTTTATTTCTTAGAATTTTGGGATGGTTTTTCATCTATGGACGAAAGTGAGAGAAGTGAACTCCGCATATTGATTTTATGGGTGTCGTTCAAAATTCATAATTAACAATTTCAAAAAAAGTAAAATAAAAATAGATTAGTTAACATGTGATAAGTACAATTTGTGATAGTTGGAAAAATTAAACTTCAACTTCAACTATTCAATTATTAGATACAACTATGAGCTTAACTCCATTGACGATACAACTATTAAATTAAAGTCAACTTCAATCATGAGTTATACTTGAACTACAATTGCCGACATGTTAAATTTTAAATTAACTACTAGTTAGAAAAAATAAACTTCAACTTCAAGTATTCGATTATTAGATACAACTATTCAATTAATAGATACAACTATGAGCTTAAGTACATCAATGGTAAAACTATTAGCTTGGCTTCAACTTCAATCGTGACTTTTACTTGAACTGTAATTGTTGATATATTAAATTTTAAATTAACTCTTAGATACAACAATTAGCTTAACTATACAATTCTAATAATGGTTATATTAGATAACTATTAGATACAAATATTAGCTTAACTCGAATGATTCTACAAGTATTATCTTAACTTCAACTCTAATCGTTTAAGGCTTAGTCGAAGTACATTTTGCATCTAGGAGTCTAGCTAATGTGCACTCGTGTAACACTCAAACTCCTAATAAAATCCTTCGAACTCCTAATAAACTCCTTCATCTAGTATTTGGGCATTTAGCTAATTACATTGATAGGTGTATATATCTTATAATTTTGGGGTGGACTACCATCTATGGTTTTTCATCTACGAATAATAATGAGACAAGTGTATTGTCCAGATTGATTCTATGGGCAACATCCAAAATTCAAAATTAATAATTTCAAAAAAAATTAAAAAATAGCTTATTTAACATGTGATAAGTACAGTTCCTCATAGTTGGAAAATTAAAATTCAACTTCAACTATTTGATTATTAGATACAACTATTAAATTAATAGATACAACTATGAGGTTAACCCCATTAGTGATATAACTATTAGATTAACTTCAACTCCAATCATAACTTTTACTTCAAGTGATATATTAACTTTTAAATTAACTATTTTATACAACTATTAGCTATATACTCTAATCACAGTTATATTGGATAACTATTAGCTTAACTATTAGATATAAATATTAGCTTAACTCCAATGATTCTACAACTATTAGCTTAACTTCAACTATAATCGATTAAGGCTTAGTCGAAGTACATTTGACATCTAGGAGTCTAGCTAATGTGCACTCATGTAACAATCGAAATCCTAATAAACTCCTCCATCTAGTATTTAGGCATCTAGCTAATTAAGCCGATAAGCATATATATCTTAGAATTTTTGGGTGGAGTACCATCTATGCTTTTTCATCTATGAACTATAATGAGACAAAGTGTATTGTTCAGATTGATTCTATTGGTGTCGTCCAAAATTCATAATTAATCATTTCAAAAAAATAAAAATAGGTTAGTTAATATCTTCTCAATACAGTTCGTGATAGTTGGAAAAACTAAGATTCAACTTCAACTATTCGATTATTAGATACAACTATTAGATTAATAGATACAAATATGCACTTAACTCCATTGATGATACAACTCTTAGCTTATTGTCAACTTCAATCATGACTTTTACTTGAACTGCAATTGTGATATATTAACTTTTAAATTAACTATTAGATACAACTATTTAGTCATAAAAATTAAGATTCAACTTCAACTATTCGATTATTATTAGCTTAAATCCAATGATTCTATAACTATTAGCATAACTTCAACTCTAATCACGGTTATATTGGATAACTATTATCTTAACTATTAGATACAAATATTAGCTTAACTCCAATGATTCTACAACTATTATTTTAACTTCAACTCTAATCTCTTAAGGCTTAGTTTAAGTACATTTAGCAGCTAGGAGTCTAGCTAATGTGCACTCATGCAATGGTCAAACTCCTAATAAAATCAATTGAACTCCTAATAAAATCAATTGAACTCTTAATAAACTCCTCCATCTGGCAATTGTGCATCTAGCTAATTACACTAATATGCCTTTATATCTTAGAATTTTGAGGTGGACTACCATCTATGGATGGTAACAAGTGTACTATCCATATGGATTTATGGGTGTAGTTCAAAATTCATAATTAACAATTTAAAAAATATAAAAAAAAAATAGACTAGTTAACATGTGATAAGTACACTTGTGAAAGTTGGAAAAATATAACTTCAAATTCAACTTGGTAATTAAAAATCCAATCATGATGATGTACAATTGTTCCATTATTAGATACAACTATTAGATTAACTCCAATGATGGTATAACTTTAGCTTAACTTCAACTCCAATCACGACTTTAACTTAAGAGAAATAACTGATATATTAACTTTTAAATTGACTATTAAATACAATTATTAGCTTAACTTCAATGATTTTACAACTATTAGTTTGACTTCAACTCTAATAGTAGTTATATTACATTAACTATTACATAACTAATATTAATAATTCAAATATATAAATGTGGGCCTAGTTCAAACATATTATTCTTATTAATATGGTTGTTGCTAGTTTATTTATGGATTAGAATGAGACAAGTGTGCTATCCGCATTCATATTATGAGCATCTTTCAAAATTCATAATTAACTATTTCAAAAATATAAAAAATAGCTTAGTTAACATGTGATAATTACAAGTTACTAAAAAGTTGAAAAAAATAAGCTTACACTTCAACAAGGTAATTAAAAATCCATTCATTATGATATAACTATTCTATTATTAACAACTATTCTATTATTAGATAGAGCTATTAGCTTAATTCCAATGACGATACCACTTTAGCTTGACTTCAACTCCAATGACCACTTTTACTTGAAAAAGTGTTAATAAAAAATGTCACATCATGATAACAACAATTAGGTAATGTGCTTATAGGATGATAGGTCCAATGATAAAGGGATGAGGGTTGTCAAAAAAAAAAATTTCGGATGAAAATTCCATTATATTAAGAATATATTAAATATTATGATTGTCCACTTATTCTAATCATATTAATCTTATTACTAGCAACAACCATATTAATAAGATTAATATGTTTGGAATACGCCGAGAGGAATATATTGCCACTGAAGTTAATTTAATAGTTGTATCATGACTGGAGTTAACATAATAGTTAATCGAATAGTTATCCAATATAATTGCGAATAGAGTTAAAGTTAAACTAATAGTTGTAGAATCATCGGATTTAAACTAATAATTTTATCTAATAGTTAATTTAAAAGTTAATATATCAACTATTACAATTCAATTAAAATTTGTGATTGGAGTTGAAGTTAAGTTAAAGTTGTATCATTATTGGACTTAACCTAATAGTTATAATTTTTTTTCCTAAAGAATGTGTCAATTACTTGTATCTAATAGTTAATCTAACATAAAAACCACTTAAGTTGTGGTTGTTAAGCTCATAGTTGTATCATCATGTTGGAGTTGAGCTAATAGTTGTATTTAATGGTTAATTTAAAAGTTAATATAAATTTATTGTAGTTAATAAAAGAGCTTCGAGTTATCTTGACTTATAGCTTCCAAATGGAGTTGGACTAAGCCTTATGCACATTAACTAGACTCCCAATTGGTAGGTGGAGTTCGAGTGTCACATCAATTGCACATTACCATGCCACTAAGTGCAGTTATCACATGAGTTAAGAGGAATTTATTAAGAGTTCAGAGGATTTTATTAGGAATTATACTATCACACGAACTGCACTTTACTTCAACTCTCAACTGTAAAATGCAGTTTGACTACTTAACTCGACTTCGAGCTACTAGTTTATAATTGTTTATAAGGAGCTCAAATGATTAATAGTTAATATAAATCTAATGTGGTTAATAAAAGAGCTCTCATCGTGACTAAGCCTTATGCACATTAACTAAACTCCCAGTGATCCTGATTTATGTAGGAACGTAACAGAATACACAAATAACCATAGAAACAAATATGCAATGGAAATAACACTTCATTTCATTAATCAATAACTGAAACTTGTTTACATACAGAATGGAAATAAACTAGCTAGAGTGCTGGTAGCTTATCTCTGAGAAGAGATGTGGCGGCTACATGCCTCTGAACTCTGTGTTACAATGAGGCTCGAAGGCCTATATATTATTGAGAAACAATGGAAACCCTACACATCCAAAAACCTAACCCTAGGAGGTGAAATTCCTTAATGTGGGCCCCGTTGGGTAACTTGGTACATCAATTTTCTGGGGTCGTAACTTTAACATACTACCTCCGTTTGATGCGCATGATACATCGTTAGAAAGATCTGTTTAAGGAATACATCCATAAATTACAAATATCAAGTCCGAAACAGACTCATATTTGCACGACCATTCGATGCCAAAAAAATGTAGTTTAGGGCCTCAAAACGGCTCCAAACGTTTAGGTCCCGAAAACTGCCAAAAATAGTAAATTGTGCTACAATTAAGGAAACTGAAAAACTGAAAGAAACAGTGGTGGGAGTCCAAGTGCAATAGGTGGGTGACCACCAATATCCTCCTGGATCATTCCTCCCCCCTTAGGAAGCAATGGTCCCCATTGCGTTGAGTTCCTCCATGAGATGAGGAAACTTCTATTGAACTTGGTCCCTAGTGAGCCACTTTCCCTAGTGAAGGAATTAGCCTACTTTAACAACTCGATATAGCTGGATCTTCTGTTGGCGGGTGTTCTTGATCAATGTGTCCATAATCCAATCAGTTGTGGCTTACTCCATGCAGTTGGGGTTTAACTCTGTTGGTGTGAGTTGTTCTGCCACGTCTGATGTGTCCAGTAGAGGTGGAAAGTAGGGCCGAAGGTGGTCCACATTAAACACTAGGTGCAGACCAAGGAATGGTGGAATACTGAGCTCGAAGGCATTGTCCCCGACAGCCTTGGTGATGGTGTATGGCCCATATTGGAGCAGGCGAAGCTTGCTGTGGGGTCCAGTGAGGCGCTCCTTCTGTAAATGTAGCCACACTTTGTCTCCCACCTGGAAGTTGTGTTGCACTCGATGCTGATCATGTCACTGCTTGTACTTGGCATTGGATCTGTCCAATATGTCATGAACCTGTTGGTGAATGTGTTGAATGCGCTCAATGAAGTTATTTTCCTTGGAAACTTCAGACTGGATATGAGCTGAATCAGCCTGAGTAGCTACAAATGGCATGGCTACGTCAATGGGACATAGTGGTTGGAATCCCAAGCCCACCTGAAAAGGACTGTGGTTGGTTGAGCTGTGGAGGGCCCGGTTATAGCTGTGTTGTACATAGGGGAGGCTCTCATCCCATGTGCATGGATGCTTTGAGTTGTACATGCACAAAATGTGTACGATCATCCTGTTGACGACCTCTATCTGGCCATCAATCTGGGGATGGAAAGCTGTGGACTTTGTGAGCTTGGTGTCTAGCATTGACCATAGGCTAGACCAAAATGTACTAAGGAACCTGCTATCCCGGTCTGAGATTATAGACTGTGGGATACCAAAGTGTACCCACACTCGTCCAAAGAAGAGTTTAGCAGTGGCTTCTGTTGTGATATTCTTCTTGCAAGCTGCCATTATGGCCATCTTTGAGAATCTGTCAACAACCATAAACACACAATCATTGTCGTGCTTAGTAGAAGGAAGGCCTGACATGTAATCCATTGAGGTGGATTCCCAAGGTCAATTAGGGGTAGGCAATGGAGTATAGAGGCCTTGCTTCTTGATGGATGGTTTGGCAATGACACAGGCAGTGCAGGATCAGATGTACTTCCTGACATCCTGTCAAAGGTTCGGCCAATAGAAATAATTCTGCAGTACTGCCATTGTTTTCTTGACCCCAAAATTCCCAGCGACCCGACTGTAGTGCGCTTCCCAAATCATCTTGGCACGCTCGCTTGAAGGAACACAAAAGTGTCCCATGTGACACAGTAGTACATCCTAGAGGTGAAATTTTGGAACTTGGTTTCCCTCCAAGAGCGCCTGGTATGTGTGGCTGAATTCTAGATCACTCTTGTAGAGAAGCGACCAATCAGAAGTCTCGTGCCCACAATATTTGAGCACGGTCGTTATCGCCACGAATTGTGGTCGATCGAGGCAGTCTGCAACATTATTAGTGCTTCATTTCTTGTACTTGATGTTCAAATGAAACTGTTGTAGATATGTGGACCACTTCTGATGGCGATCGTTTTGTAACTTCCCTTATGTCTGCATGAACTGCAGGGGTCGATGGTCTATGTGGATGATCGTTTCCTTCCCCAAAATGTAATGCTTCCATTGCTGGCAAGCCTGTACAATGGAATACATCTCTTTGTCATAAGTGGGATATTTGTGGACTGTGTCTGACAGTGTCTCACTGTGATATGTCACTGGATTCCCTTGTTGAGTAAGGACTGCCCCAATAGCATAGTCAGAGGCATCTGTCTCGATCTCAAATGGTTGTTGCAATTCTAGTAATGTGAGCACTGGGGCACAACAAAGGCGATGTTTCAATTCTGCAAATGCCTTCTGCTAAGTTTCTGACCAAAAGAATTTTTCTTTCACTCCTCCCTTGGTGACTTGACTCAAGGGCCAAGTGATATAAGAGAATCCCAACATGAACCTGCGGTAGAAATTAGCAAGTCCCAAAAAGCTATGAAGCTTTGTTAGAGTAGTTGGGGATGGCCAATCCCGAATGACTTGGATCTTGGTTGGATCCACATGTACCCCACAGTCATCAATAATGTATCCCAGATACTAAACCTGGATCATGCCAAAACTGCACTTGTCCAAATTGGCACACAACTTGTGTTGCCGCAATGTTTGGAGGACCTCTCAGATGTGGTGGAGGTGCTCTTCCCAAGTCTGGCTGAAGATCAAGATGTCATCCAAGTACACTACTACAAATGAGTTGGTGAATGGCCGCAAGATGTCGTCCATCAGTCTCATGAAGGTTGCAGGAACATTCGTCAGCCCGAAAGGCATGACCAACCATTCGAAAAGGCCCTCCTTAGCTTTGAATATAGTTTTCCACACATCGATCGACTCTATCGGTACCTGGTGATACCTGGAATTTAAGTCGATCTTGCTAAAATATTTTTCCCCTTTAAGCTGGTCTAGGAGGTCATCAATCCATGGGATCAGGTACCTATTCCAGACAGTGATCTTATTCAGCGCCCGATAGTCAATACAGAGTCTCCAAGTCCCATCCTTTTTCTGTACCAACACGATCGGGCTCCCACAGGGCGATGAACTTGGCTAGATGTGACCCTTCTACAGCAACTCCTGAATTTGCCTCTTGATTTCATCATTCTCCAAAACAGAGTGGCGATAGATCGGTCCATTGGGCAGCGGTGCACCTGGGGTTAGATCGATGGGGTGCTTGACCTGACAGTGGAGAGGCACCCCGGTGGGTGAGGTGAATATGTCTCGGTACTCCTCCACAACCTTGTCCATTTGTTGCTGTCATGGGGAGGGGCCCTGTCTGGAGGTTGTGGCCACAATCTTCTTCTTGCCCTGAGGGTGGATCATCAAGAAGACAAACTTCCCAGTTTTGGAAATGAGCTTACTGCATTGTTTTGCAGTAACCAAAGAGATAGCAGTAGGGGGTGGTACCTCTGGTATCCTATACAAATTATTTCCCAACGTAATAATAACAGCGCAAGGCCGAGACTCATACACAGTATGTCGCTTCCATAAGTATGGTTGACCTAATAATACATCACAAACATCAAGAGGAACAATATCACATAATACCTCATCGGTGAAGGGCTTGATGCTGTAAGGAAGGCAGCACTACTGGATGACGTGAAGATCTCATCCTTAGTGAAGCCACCCGATGGTGTACAGCTGTGGGTGTGATGTGGTCAGCAAACCCAACCACTTCATGACCTCTGCTGAAACTAAGTTCTTTTAGCTCCCACTGTCAACGATGAACTGTAGTGGGGAACCCTTTACCCACATTTGGGAGTGGAAAAGACGCTCCTCCTCCTCTAAATCTTTTGGTTCTTCCTTTTGGATCTTTGTGGTGGCAACGGTGGCATTGGGATCTGCATCAATAATCTTTTTCCCTCTGTCATTCCCCTTCTTGGGTTTAGATTCAATGTCAGACTATGCATCTGATTCAGAAGCCTTTATCTCAGCCATCAGTGACTACTTAGCCCGACACTCACTTGTGTTGTGAGTGAGGTTCTTATGGAACTCGCACCACTTTCTCGCTTCCTCCTTCGGCTTTGCGGTGTTGCTCTTTGCTTGTGGCTTTGGCAAGTTTTCTTGATTTGCCATGCCTTGGCTGTGTCCTTGGTTCTGCGGTTTGGGGGCACCTTTCCCTTGCTTCTGATTCGCAGATCCAAAGTCTCGCTTTTTCTGTTTGAATTTTTGGTCAATTTTGGCAACATACCTATATGCTGTACCAAGCGAGGAGATGTCGAGGAACTCCATTTCCTCCGGAATGTATTTGTGTAGATAACTACGGTACTTCAGCACCAAATGTTTCTCTGAATCTTTGATACCCAACTTGGTGCACAGGGTATGGAACATATTCATCAGCTCATGCACATCTTGATCTCTTTATTGTTGCACCATAGTCCATTGGATGTACTTGTCCTCATAACTCCCCACTGGATAATATTGTCACTCTATGGCATCTCGAAAAGAATTCCAAGTGGGTACGACTGAGAATAGAGAGGGTTCCTCCTCATCCTTTCTCTCACAGTAGGTTTCCCACCAGTCCTTGACATGGGGGGCGGCTTTGAGTAGAGAAAAAGTAATCTTTTCTCGGTCAGAAAAGTCATGAACTGAGAAATGTCCTTCTAATAGATTCAACCATTTATCTATGGCGTCTGCATCTATTCGACCATAAAATATGGGAATGTCAAAGTTTACTTGTACCTTAAAAGGGGTTACACCTCCAGAGTGGCTACTAGATGCAGATGCGCCACCAGTGGGAAGTCGTTGAAAGATCTGGGCGAAGTTATCCATCATCGCGGTCCTTTGTTTTTCAAGGGCCTCCTCGAGCAACATTTTGATAGGATCTTCTATGCCCTCGTCTTTCTTTTCGTCCCCCATGGGTGGCCGTCGGGATTTGCGATGCTGATCTTGCAAAGGTTCAACCAGATCGAGCCCTAACTCTTTATACCCCACCCTCATTGGGGACATGCAAAGAAGGATCGAGAAAGAGCAGATTGCTCTAATACCACTGATCCGGATTTATGCAGGAATGTAACAGAATACACAAATAACCATAGAAACAAATATGCAGCGAAAATAATACTTCATTTCATTAATCAATAACTGAAACTTGTTTACATATAGAATGGAAATAAACTAGCTAGAGTGCTGGTATCTTATCTCTGAGAAGAGATGTGCCAGCTACATGCCTTTGAACTCTGTGTTACAATGAGGCTCGAATGCCTATATATTATTGAGAAACAATGGATACCCTACACATCCAAAAACCTAACCCTAAGAGGCGAAACGCCTTAATGTGGGCCCCGTTGGGTAACTTGGTACATCAATTTATTGGGGTCGTAACTTTAGCATGCTACCTCCATTTAACGTGCATGATACATCGTTAGAAATATCTATTTAAGGACTACATTCATAAATTACAAATATCAAGTCTGGAACAGACATATTTGCCTGACCATTCGATGCCAAAAAAACGTCGTTTAGGGCCTCAAAACGGCTCCAGAAGTTTAGGACCCAAAAACTGCCAAAAATAGTAAATTGTGCTACAATTAAGGAAACTGAAAAACTGAAAGAAACAATGGTGGGGGTCTGAGAGCAATAGGTGGGTGGCCACCAATATCCTCCTGGATCACCCAGTTGGTAGGTGGAATTCAAGTGTCACACGAGTTGCACAATACCATGCTACTAAGTGTAGTTATCACATGACTTCAGAGGAATTTATTAGGAGTTCGAACTATTTTATTAGGAGTTCAAATCTTACATGACTGCACATTAGCTAGACTCGTAGATGCCAAATGCACTTGGACTAAGCCACAAGTAATTAGAGTTAAAGTTAAGCTAATAGTTGTAGAGTCATTGGAGTTAAGCTAATAGTTGTATCTAATAGTTAAGCTAATATAAATCTATTGTAGTTAATAAAAGAGCTATGAGTTATCGTGACTTCTAGCTTCCAAATGGAGTTCGACTAAGCCTTATGCACATTAAGTGGAGTCCCAATTGGTACGAGGATTTCAAGTGTCACATGAGTTGCACAATACCATGCCACTAAGTGCAGTTATCACACGAGTTCAGAGGAATTTATTAAGAGTTTGAACTATTTTATTTGGAGTTCGACTCTTACATGAGTGCACATTAGCTAGACTCCTAGATTCCAAATGCACTTGGAGTAAGCCGTAAGTAATTAAAGTTGTAGTTAAGCTAATAGTTGTAGAATCAATGGAGTTAACATAATAGTTGCATATAATAGTTAAGCTAATAGTTATCCAATATAACTTTGATTAGAGTTGAACTTAAGCTAATAGTTCTAGACACATTTGTGTTAAGCTAATAGTTGTATCTAATCATGGATGGAGTTAATCTAGTAGTTGTATCTAATAATGGAATAGTTGAAGATTAATTTTAATTTTTACAACTATCACTAACTCTACTTATCACATGTTAATTAAATTATTTTTTATTTTTTTGAAATTATTAATTATTAATTTTGGACGACGCTCATATAATCAAGGACAGTACACTTGTCTCATTCTTGTTTAATCTTGGATGACTACCATAGAATCAATCTGGACAGTACACTTGTCTCATTCTTGTTGGTAGATGAAAAAACATAGATGGTAGTCCACCCCAAAATTCTAACATATATAAGCCAATCCACATAAATATAGTTGTTGTTACTTTTAACTAACAATATGGTTAACCTGTTTATAAAAATACTTTACATTCAAAATCATAGATTGATTTAATATAGTTGTTGCTTGTTTTAGCTACCAATATCGTAAACCTGTTTATATAAATACTTTACATTCAATCAAATATCATTTCGTCATTTCGAGAAATATGTTTACAAAACTGGTAGAAGGTCGTGAAAATAGAGAAAATGTTGAATGACGTAAAATTAGAATATTCACATACACTTATTCACTGTTGTTATAGTTCGGAGGAAATAACTCCGAATAAAGCTATATTCTCGAAGAGAGTATCATGCTTTTCACTTACAAAATAAGGCAAATTTTGCTTACAATATGTAATTACAGGCCTTCCTCCATACGCTGGATTGACCTAAAACCGTTCACACGTCATGAAACTCCTGCTCAACTAATTCCAAAATCTTCTTGCTGCGGTGATGCAAAACCATTTTGAATGACTAGAGGTTCATTGAACGGCCAAATATCATCCTCCCACAGAGACCCATAGAAAACCGCCGGAGTTTCAGCATAACCATACACGGCATCTGTATACATATTGACCATTGAATCTCCATCGAAAAGGTTCATCATGATTCCAAGTTCATCAGCAGTATCGTTCATGAAGAAACCGACTTCTGCGAGAACATCGTCGTAATATGTCCAATTTCCTCCTGAATGCATGCCTCCTACTGTATCAGAAACCGAGATCGCTTCAGAATATCTGTCTGTGGCTTGCCCAATCAATCCAACTTCATCTTCAGCAAATTTCATAACCCAGTTCAGTCTTTCGTCCTTGAACTGGATCACAGCATGGGGATCGATTGAATCGGCACCCATATTATCGATTTTGTCAAGCAAGGCCATCAGATAAGTATCATGCACCAAGCTTACACTATTGAATCTCTTGGCGTCTGGCAAAGCTAATCCGCCATTCCAATACTCATCTCTCGCTCGCTTACTATGACAGACTTGTGAAGAGGAGGCCATCTCTGCAAAGAAAAGCTGTGATCGAAACACAACAGAGAAACTTGTTTATATATATCCTTCTTCCTTCGATTTGTGTGCGTGTTGGGCAATTGATTTTTCAACTGTACACGGCCTCGTCACCATAAAACTTGTCTACAATATATAGAACTATAGGACCATTGATTTATGACAAGAGATTCAGGTCTTGCATGAGGTGAAACTTGAAAGCTACGTAACAAAGCGGCAGTGCTTTTAAAGATATCTGTCTCTGGTGGGGTTCAATATGCACCCGGACAACAGCATTAAACAATGCTGCTGCCTGCATATGAACCGTTGGATTAACCCCCTTTGTTTATTTATAACTTTCTTTCCTTGCTTTCCCTTGCTTCGTTCAAAGGGAAGACGGAGACTGGAAAGGGATTTCGTAGGACTTACGTAAAGGCAACTCGCGCGTTGCAGCCTAAATCAGCTTCGCCAGGTACGAAGGCAACTTACCCGAGAAAATATAAAGTCTTTCAAACTGATCACATTTAGTATTGAGATCTCCACCACGATCCCTTGGGATTTGGATTAGATTAAAGCATATACAGAATTATTGTTGCATAATGCATTATATTATATTATATCTCAAAGTATATTTGGTATTCATTGTTGCACTATCGGCCCTCGGGGACATCATTCTTCCAGCATGTAGAACATTCCGATTATATTGTCATTTTCACTACTTTTTCCATTAAACGATGAACGAGTTTCGTTTGGACCAACATTAAGTAACAGGTAGCATTATTGTAAATGTTGTATGTTCAACTAACATTCACCTCGAAAAACAAACAGATATTATTAACACTCCACTGTATCTTGTGATCTTCTAGGATTGGACGTATACCTACCAATACATATGCGAAGGTGTGCAGAACTTTGAGTATTTTCCGCTCATTGTATGCAGGAGGGAGCTTATTACTGCCTTGAATTTTGATCTGAAAAGTTCTATGTTCAAAATTACGGAAACATTCACATGGTTCCGGACAAAAAATATTTGTCTTTTCAAAATTAGGGCAGATTTATAGGGCGGGTTTTTTAACGCAGAGGCAGTATTGACGTCGTCAGTAGTTTCCATGGAAAAGAATCAATGGTGAGTCTCCGAGTCCAACGCACATTAGTCAATTGGGGGAAAAGTTGAGACTAAAACCAGTAAGTTATTCAAATCGTACTAACGCTAACCCTCTAGGAGGGTCAACCGTTCCAAAAGGAGAGCTATTTAACTACGGGATTTTTTGACTTTAATGTTGAATTTGGTGAATTTAAGCTCAGAAATGAAATTTAATTTCCGTTGATTGTTGGGCTATTTTAAGCTCATAAATGAAATCAGGTAACAAGAAAACTCCCAAACACCTACACTCTGTAAAATCTAGCGATATTTTTGAAAGTTTTGAAAATTCTGTAAAGCCTCATAGGGAAAAAAACTGATAAAAACCAGCTAAAAACCAAATTTAAAAAGTCCCCTCTTTCGACCACTCGGTTCCAAAACCTTCAAACTTATGGTAGATTTATAGGGCAGTCTGGTTAAAGGGGTGGCAGATTTGACGTCGTCAGTTGTTTCCATGGAAAAAATCAACGGTGACTGCAACGCGCTTGAGCCAAATAGGGGGGCGTCGAGACTAAAACCATTAAAGTTTGTGCTGTTCTAATCGCAATCACGCTATCCCTCTCATAGGGCCAATTTGCCAACCGTTATTAAACTCTCAAAATTAGGGAAGAATCATAGGCCGGTCTGTTAAACGTGGTGGCATTTTTTACGCCCATTCATGGAGGCCTGGAATTTGACGTTTTGTAGAACATTTTTTAAGTTTTAAAAAGTTTGTTAATTTAAATTGCTAGTCATAAATTTTAATATTTGTTTAAGGGTGTAAGTAGTAGTCATCAATTTTAATATTTGTTTGAGGGTGTTGGAGGTAACATATAGTAGTTTAAATTTTAATACTTGTTTAAAATAGCCGTGTATTAAATCTTTTGGAATTGGATAATGTATGACCGATCCCTTGTTTTAATCAACTGCAGTTGTTGTTGATCAACCCCGGTTGTAGTTGGAATATGAGTTAACTAGCTGGTTATGTTGGAATTTCTCTAATTTATTTTAAATTATTTAAAATTTGGCTAAAATATGTAACTATGGTGGAATTCTTTCCTTCACAGAAATCATTATGTTCTCTAAACATTCTGCAATATTGATCTCTAACATTTGTAACTCAATAAAATCAATATTTTAGTGAAGCAAATATCACGTTTACATTGTGTGAAGGGATATAAAATATTCATATCAAATTGTTGTTAACTTTTTTTAAACATCATAAAAATATACACACTTTAAACTACTAATTTCTACTTATTTATGCCATAATATAGAGAGACAAACAAAGTTCTCATCCATATATTTTATTTGTTCATATTCATATATATATGTTTTTAATCAAGATTTGTGGAGATGGACCCATGCTCAAGAGATTTGTGGATAGGTCTGCTATATTTTTGTGTTTGTTTTAGAAAAATATAGTTATATATTGTGTAGGATATTTTTTTCAAAAGATTTTTTTTTATAAATATTTGAAGTCAAACATTTACCTAAAACATAAATCAAAGGGGGTGAAAAATCCTAAAACTTCATCAAATTTCTGTTTGACAGGGAGGGGTGTGTGCAAGAAGTTGAGGGACCTTTTAGATGCAATGGTAGAATGAAGTCAATCACTCTTGATCCATAAAATAGAAATCATCCCAAGCAATCCCGACCCTGCCAAGCCTAGTCCCAAGGCTGCCAACATGCATGCCAAATAGGATAGTACACAAAAACGCGTTCTTGTTTTACCTTGCAAAAACACACTCATGTTTTGCTTCAATAAAACACGCTCCTGTTTTGCTTCAATAAAATGCGCTCTCGTTTTGCTTTAATAAAACATGCAAAATGGGGGTTCCTTAGTGGTAAGAGGAGACATAGGGATGTGTGTGTGTGTGTGAGAGAGAGAGACAAACATAAAGTGGAGGGTGGGTCCTTAGTGGGATGGGGTGACCTATGGATGTGTGTGTGAGAGAGAGAGAGAGAGAGTAAAATGTGTGTTAAGATTTTAGGAGTGGGGGGGGGTTAGATTAATGTGGGGGTATCTAAATGTTGTAGAGGGGATGTAGTAGGGGGGTGGGGGTTAGAGGTAGTTTGATTGGTTGGGAGTGATATAAGGGAGGGGGGGCGTTAGTCGTAAGGGGAGACATGTGGATGTGTGTGGCGGTGTCTAGGTGTTGTAGGTTATAAGTTAAGGGGTGTTAGTAGTAAGGGGAGACATAGGGATGTGTGTGTGTGTGTGTGTTTGTGAGAGAGAGAGAGAGAGAGACGAAGATAAAGTGGAGGGAGGATCCTTAATGGTATGGGGTGACCTATGGATGTGTGTGTGTGAGAGAGAGAGACAGAGAGGAAGGGATGTGTTAGGAGTTTAGGAGGGAGGGAGGGATGGAGGGAGTGAGGATGTGTGTGAGAGTGTCTAGGTGTTGTAGATTATAGGTTAGAGGGTGTTAGCGGTAAGGGAAGACATAGGGATGTGTGTGTGTGTGTGTGTGAAAGAGAGAGAGAGAGAGACAAAGATAGAGTGGAGGGGGGGGGCTTTAGGGG
>LPNX011089004.1:108322-123620 GCA_001517045.1 Pseudotsuga menziesii
TATCAACTACAACAACCATTGCACTAAAATCTACGATCAATAGTTCTTCAGCTAAAAGCTCCACAAAATATGAACATTCACAACCCCTGCTTCTTCCCGCACCCCCCACCCAACCCCAACCAGAATAAATTTAAAGAATAAATTTGAAAGACAAAAAAACATATGTTATTTTCAAAGTAGAATTCACCTTATTTTTATGTCAAACAAATCTCATCTGTATGGATTATATTAACTTTCATTTTAGTGTTACAACTCCCTTTAGGCTTTGATACAACAGATAGTCATATGGGTTGGGGCTGCCCTGTCTTCAGGGCACGCAGAGACTCTTGAGTTTTACCCTTCACTCTCCTCCTTTCTGGCAATTTTGCTGAATTCTTTTGAGGATGTTATTTGGGCAGAGTGCCAACCATGGTTCATTGAACCAGACTCAGAGAAAATCATAACAATAAAACTGGAACACGATATATTTCCCAGAAGATAGTGGCCTCAAATGGTACCCAATGACCAAATAAACTTGAGAAGGAGCAGGAGTAAGAATCCCATTCCATTTTGAATTAAAAAACATCTTGCATGAATTTGGGTTCTACTGTAATTCCCAAGACCTATTTGGCAAAACCCAAAGATAAATAATCCTATAATTCAATTTAAAAACGAAGAAAATTCTTCATATTTGGTTGTAGATACATTGGATTGCAACCTCGTCTCTCATAGAATTTATCCTTAAAACATGAAAATTGAAAGAGGTCAAGAGAGACTTACTACCAGATTCTTGGAAGCTTATCGTTAAAACATGAAAATTGAAAGAGACTAAGAGAGACTTACCACTAGATCCTTGGAAGCCTTAGGAAAATGAGCAGGCCTCAGATGGTCCAACAACACTTGCTGTCTGATTCACAACTTTTTCATCTCCATGTTCAACACACCGGATAGACAGAGATCCCCAAAACCTAAAACTACTCACTGTCAACAATCACAGAAAAATTGAAAGATTGCTTTTATTTCTCAAACTCCTCTTCTGCTTGGAATATCTACACATAGTTCCTCACAACTTTCTATTCGTGGCACCAACGACATTTAAACAGATGTTTGGAGTTTTTGCGTCACTCTGGCACAAGACAAGTGATTTTTAGGTCATTCATAAAATAAATAAATAATAAAACAAGCTAAAATATTCAAACATAACATAGATAAATCTCCAAGAAGGTGGGATATCCAAACCCATATCAAACATAATTATTATTGGCATCAGAACTCATTCAAGCTTTCTAAAGAGCTGAAGAAATCTGTGAAGCCCAAGGCCGCCAAGCCTGTGAACCCTAATGTCGCTGCAGAAAAGCTCGCAGCTAAGCCCAAGGCAGTGCCTGGGCCCAAGAAGGTTTCAAAGCCCGTTAAAAACCCCGTCAAAGTAGCCAAGGTCTCCAAGCCGAAGGCTACAACGGCACCTAAGAAGGTAGAAAAGGTAGCAGCGCCGGCTGAAAAGGCAGCGCCTGCTAAAAAGGCGGCACCTGCCAAGAAGGTTGTGAAGACTGTAAAGAGGGTTGCCCCTCCCAAGCCCAAGAAAGCAGAGCCTGCTGCTAAGAAATGAGACCGGGCAGTAAATCCTGTAACTGTAAATAATTTTGATATTTGATATTTTGCATGCCCTCCAATGGCCATAGATGATGTTGAAGATCTGCCAGTAAAGCCTGTAACTGTAAATAATTTTAATATTTGATATTTTGCATGCCCTCCAATGGCCATTGCAGGGCTTCCACTTGGGATTTGAAGGGAAACCATCCCCATATTGTTGAAGATCTACGCCATCCTCGCTGTTGGGACCTATTCTACCGTCCCTATTCATCTTTGGCTTGTGAAAACCCTATGCTGCTACTCCCACACCGCAATCTACCTCGAACCCCTGAAAACCCCAAAACTGCTAAAACTCCACACTTATTCCCCACCGTGCTGCTCGTCAAGGCTCCCGTCATGCTCCCTAGCTCATTCCACAGCCCGCTTCTACCCTGTTTGTAATAAAAAAACCCTTTTAATATTGGCATATTATTATATTAAATAAATTAAACCCTTAAACCCTTAATACATCTCCAATATAATTTTTTGGGTTTTTTTAAAAATATTACCCCCAATATGAACGAACGTGCTATTGTATTGATTCGTTAGTGATGTCCCCGTGAGTGCAGTCTCCTGTGAATTCTGGTGATTTCGAAGTGCGGATGGTTGATAAGTTGAAGGGTTTAAATGTGGTGAATTCAGGGAATGTACATTCTAGGATGTGTTCTGAGATTAGTATTATGGGCAATATTGTTGGTCGTCCGGGTGATGGGTTGGTGTGTAGAGCTGGTTTAGATTTGGATTTGTGTGTGGACAGTCATTTTAAACCTTTGCCAAAAATTTCGTATGATCTCGATGGTGGTCTTCATCTGTCGAAGGTCTTGAATCCGGTGATAGGTTTTGTGGTTTCACACGTGGTTTCTCCAGTGGTAGGTTCTGTGGTTTCACCAGTGGTAGGTTCTGTGGTTTCGCCGATGGTTTCTCCATTTATTAAGAATCCTCGAAATGGGAAATGAAGAGCTACTCATGTTATTAAAAAATCTCAAAATCCAGTCCTGTTAGTGGTTGGTGCTGACATTAAATTAAATGAAATTATCCTGACGAATGTGCATACACTTGTTGGGTGTTTCGGAGGATGAAAGCTCAATGCGTCGGGGTTGAAGAAATGGGTTTTTGATACTTGGATGGCTTGTATTCTGCATTGCCCGGAGGTGTTTATTTTGTCGAGGGGCTGGATAGCATTGAAATTTCATGATGCTTCAGATTCAGACTCCATGCTTGCTAGTTCTTGGAGATGAGAGGGTATTGGTCTTCTCCTAAAGCGATGGACTCCTTTATTCAACCCGCGTACTGAAAGGTACAATACATTACCAATTTGGGCTAAACTGTCGAATCTCCCCTTTGAGTTTTGGTCCCTTGACTTCTTTAAAATGGTCGAAAATTCCTTGGGAACTTTCCTTGAGGCTGACCTATCCTTTCTTCAGTCTAGTGTATGTTGTTTGGGAAAATGTTTAGTCCTTATTGACATTAGTCATGGGTTGGCGGCTGATTTGATGATTTCAAAAGATAATATGAGTTTTATACAGCCTCTAGACTATGTAGGGGTTCCTTTTAAATGTCTCAAGTGCCATAGACATGGGCATTTATCTTCTGATTGTAGTCTGCCTTTTTATAATCTGGGTGGGATGGTAAAACCTATTTGGAGGGTGAAGAAACCTGCTGGTTCGAAAGGGGTTTTTCGTGAAGAAGGTTTAGATTTAGGCCTTGAATCTTTGGAGGTTGTCACTGGTTGTAAACATGGGTCAGTACCTGTTGTTCAGATTTCTGATAATTTGGTTTCTATCGATCCTGTAGCTGATCAGACACCCAAAATTTCTCTAGGTTTGGGCTTACTTGGGGTTTTTCCTGATGAGGGGTTGGTTAATTTAGGCTCTGTTTCTATGGAGGAGGGCGCTGGTATTCCTGGGTTAGTTCCTGTTGCTCAAACTTCCAATCATGTACAAAACTTGGTTGCTTTCGATCCTGTGGATGATCAGACTCCTAAAAAATTTTCAGGCTTGGGCACTGATGAACAGTTATGTTATGAGGCTCTTAAACCTTTGGATTTGGATGGACCTTTTAAAGATGATTTTACCTTCCCTGGGTATAAGGATTTAAATTCTTTTGAACCCCTTTTGGAGGCTCAGGCAGGATTTTTTCAAATTATCAGAGTCTTCTCTAGGGGGATTAGGGTTTGTATCTCCTGTAAAATATTTTAAAGATAAGGGATACTTTCTCATATCCTATTCTAAAAACGTTGTGTTGGGGGTTTTAGACAAGACACAGTCTGGAGCTTTGACGGGTGATAACCTTAGGGATTCTATTTGTCCACATGAACAGGATCTTAATTTTAAGTTGGAACACCATTTTGGGGCACTTAGAGCAGTGGAACCCCTTTCTAGGGCTTCACTATGATTGTTACAACTTTAAATTGCCGGGGTTTAGCTAGTTTACCAAAAAAACTAGCTGTTCGTAGGATGATTGAAGATCAGTTTATTGATGTATTATTTTTACAAGAGACTATGGGTAATGGGCTCGGTTTGGTTGGTGAGCTGGAATCAATGCTTCCTGGTTGGGTTTTTATCTCTCTGGATGCCAAAGGGATGTCTGGAGGTCTGTTAATTGGCTGGAGGAATAGACATTTTAAGCTGATTAATGTGTGGGCGATGGAATCTGGTTTATGTGCATCCCTGTATTCAACTAAAATGAAGGATGTTTATTGATTTATGAATATTTATGGGCCCTATTTGGATAGGGTTAGGTTTTGGAACAACCTTCTTTCTCTGGATTGTCTTAAATCTGCTGGAATGATTTTTGGGGGAGATCTTAATTTCTCTTTGGGCTGTTCGGAAATTTGGGGTGTAAAGGCCCGGGTGGATAAATTATCAGATTTTTTATCTGAGAAATTGGACACTTTTGGCCTGGTAGATATTGTTCCACTTGTTTTAACACCTACCTGGTCCAATAGAAGAATTGGGAATGATAATATATCTAAGCGTTTGGACAAACTTCTGATCTCAGCTAATTTATTGGATCTATATTTGTATTTTAGACAATGGGTGGGATTTGGGGGGGACTCTAATCATCACCCTGTTTTCCTTCAGTTATTATCCAATAATCCTAAACTGAGATCTCCCTTCAAATTTAATGCTAATTGGTTATCCAATGGGGATTTTGTTGAGCTTCTTAAGCCTTCCTGGAGTGTTTATGAGGACAATCCTTTGGTTTCTACTGCATCACATTTTGTGGACAATCTAAAAACCATAAAGGAAGTTTCTATTGCATGGTCTATCAAGCAAAAGGTTCAGGAAACCAAGGAATTAGTGGAAATTGAAGGCCTGATTGCATATTCCTTTAAAAAACCTGGTTTTGGTTTCTCCACTGAAAATGAGAGGAATTCTCTTATTGACTTGGAATCTCGTAGGAGATCTATTCTTTTAATTCATGACTAGGAAGCTAGACAAAAGAGTAGGGCTATCTGGCTTGTTTGTGGTGATGACAATACCTCTTTTTTCATAATTTTGCTAATCATTGTAAGAAGATTAACTCTATCTAGAATATTGAAGGAGATGATGGAATTTCTGTGGAAGGATTTGAATCAATTGCAAAACTTGGGGTACAACATTTTGAGCAGTTGTTTTAGGAAGATAAGACACTTCATCTTCCAAAGATAATGAAAATTGCTGAGTCTTTTCCAACATCTATTTCTGATTTGGAAAATGATGATCTTATGCTACCTATTACTTTGTTGGAGTTACAAAAGGTTTTATCTGTTAACAAAAAATGACAAAAGCCCGGGTCCGGATGGGATACCGATGGAGGTTTATCGTGTGTTGTTTGATGTTTTGGGTCCAGATCTGTTAAAAGTTGTTGATGATTCTCGTAAATTTGGAAAAGTACTGGCTACTTTCAATACAAATTTTATTGCATTAATTCCTAAGAAAGATATGCCTAAATATTTTGAAGATTTTAGACCAATTTCTTTGTGTAATTTCTGTTACAAAATCATCAGAAAGATCATTTCAATGCATATTAGAAAAGTTCTTGGCAGGTACATACCTGGAGAACAATTTGGGTTTTTACCTGGTAGGCAGATTCATGATGTTGTGGGGGTAATTTAGGAAGGATTACATTCCATTTATGTTAAAAAATTGAAGTCTGTAGTTTTAAAAATTGACTTATCTAAAGCTTATGACAGAGTCAGCTGGACTTACTTAAGGATAATCCTGACTAAAATGGGTTTCTCTGTTCCTTTTATATCTTGGGTTATGAGTAGTTTATCTTCTGTCTCATTTGATGTTTTGATTAATGGAGCAGCTTCATCTTTTTTCAAATCAGGCAGAGGATTGAGGCAAGGCTGTCCTTTGGCTCCGCTCCTTTTTCTTATAGTTGTCGAAGGTTTGGGTAGATCTTTATTGGCAGCAAAAGATTCTAGAGATTTTCATGGGATATCTTTTGGGAATGATATTACATTAACTCATGTTTTATTTGTTGATGATATTGTTATGGTATCTGATGGTTCTGAGCAATCTCTATCTACTCTTTATGAGGTTTTGCAAATCTTCTATAAAGCATCTGGAATGATGATAAATGTAGATAAATCCGCATTACTATACTCCAGTTTGGATGTTGTTGAGTTGATTACTGTTCAGAATATTTTTTCTTTTACTGTTGACATACTTGAGTATGGTTTGAAATACCTTGGGTTCTTTCTCAAACCTTGCAGATATTTCAGTAAAGATTAGGACTGGCTAGTGTTTAAGGTGGAAAAGAGAATCAAGAACTGGAGTTTTCGATGGCTGTTTAAGGGAGGTAATCTCATATTGGTTAAAACTGTATTAGAAGTTATTCCAATGTATTGGATGCATTTCAGGATACCCCTAGGCATCATAGAAAAAATCAGAATTTTATGCTTTAAATTCTTATGGACAGGGAATTCGGATTCCTCTGGATTAACCTGGACATCTTGGAAAACTTTAGCATGTCCAAAATTTATGGGAGGTTGGGGGTTGAAGATACTAGTTATGTTTGCTAAAGCACTTGCAGCCAAAAATGTATGGAATCTGCTTCATGGAACGGGGCTCTGGGTGCAGATTGCTATTCAAAAGTATATATCTCCTTTATCCCTGTTGGACTAGATCAATGTGACGGTTAAAAGGAAGAGATGTATGTCCATTTGCTGGAAAGCAGTGCTTTGGTCTTTTGACCTTATTGGTAATTTTCTTATTTGGAAGGTGGGTAATGGGGTCAATGTTAGAATTGGTATGGATCCTTGGGTTGGTTGTAAGTGGAGACATACTTTACCATTTTGTCTGGTGGATAAACTTCATTCTGTTGGATTATTTTCTCTAAGTGATATAGGCTGCTTTGATTTATCTTTACTAAATAATCAAGGCTGGTTTACTGCTGACTTGATTGGGCTTACTGATCAAAATGATATTACTTGCTGGAATGAATATGTGGGTTTATTAAAAACCAGTCATGTCAGATTGTCATATGATAAGGATGTCCTGGTTTGGAATCAGTCTAAATCTGGGAAATACACTCCTAGAGCTGGTTATCTTCAATTAATGCTGGAGAGACAGGAGGAGGAACTGTCCTGGTAGTCGAAGGTTCTTTGGAAGTTCAAATGCCCACTCAAAGTAAAAATATTTTGTTGGTTTAAATTAAAGGATAAAGCATTAACTTGGGATGTACTCTACTGTAAGGGATTTGAAGGGCCGGGTAGATATTATTTATGTAAATCTGCATATGAATCTAATTTTCATATTGGTGTGGAATGCTCTTTTACTAGACAAGTTTGGAATGAAATTGAGGCTAAGTTGGGGGTAAAAAATCTATGGACTGGAACTTCTATGGTTATTTGTCTGAAGAATTGGTTTTGAAGAGTGAATTGAAACATATCAGATCGCTGCCTATAATTGTGTTATGGTTCATATGGAAAGCACGAAATCAATGTTGTTTCGAAGATAAAGTAACATCTCCTTACCTGGTATCAACTTTCTGTTTGGGTTGTTTAAAAGCTTTTCCACAAGATAAGATTATCAGAATTAGACACGTAATGCATGAATTCATTGATAAGTCATACCCTTGGGGGTACTTTGATGGTTCGACATCTGGGGATCCAAAAATATGTGGTGTTGGGGGTGCACTTTTTATATTGGATGATCATTTTTATACCTTCAAAGCTGGATTGGGCATTGGAACAAATAATTTTGCTGAATTTATAGGATTAAAACTGCTACTTACTTTGTCTTTGCAACATAATTTCAAGCACTTGCAGACTTTTGGGGACTCACAACTTATCATCAACTGGGCTTTCGGTAAGTATTGTATACAAAATCTTCTACTTGAGCAGACCTTGCTTGAAGTTCACAGATAAGCAGATTTATTCGATAATGTGCACTTTATGCATATTTATCGAGAAAGAAATTCTCTAGCGGACTCATTGGCAAAAGATGGATCTAACGTTTTATGTGGATCATGGAAGATATCAGAGCACCAGGCTGATGGAGTATCAAACATGGTTATGTTTTTTTAACAGGTGGTGCGAAAGCTGGAATATTTTGAAGATTGGATGCTGCTTGAATTTGGACCAACTTATGATGTTATAACTGAACTTATATCGAGTTATTGTTATCAGTTTTTGGACTTTGTATTTTTCTGGAGATGAGTGTTGTTTAAAGACTATGATATCTTAATTGTTATGTTTTTTTGAAGATTGTTAATGCCTTTTGAGGGTTGTTAAAGCTTGTTTATAAAAGCTGTTTAACATGTAAATATCAGCTTTTGTTGATAACTTAATTGTGACAATAAACAATACGTAGTTACTGATCTATATGTGGAATGTATATGATATTTCAATATATATATATGGTTTTTTTTCGTGGAGAAAAAAAGACTTTTACGCTACTCCAAAGAACTTAAAACCTATTGACAACATTTTGGACCACGAATTGTGCATAATTTAATATAATGTTAATATTTATGTAGAATGTATGAATAATATTTTTTTAAACAAAATAATAATTTGGCAACATTTGGAACAAGGAATTGTGCATAATTGAATATAGTGTTAATATTTATGTAGAATGTAAGAATAATAATTTTTCTAAAATAAAATAATAACTTTTACTATGGCAAAAGTGGTAGCCACGATAACCAAAGGTAAATTATGGAGAGTTATTTGTGATCTTTACAAATTTTGAAGAATCATTGCTGATCTTTATGGTTAAGAATCTTTTTTTTTCTTACATTTTCCTCTATTTTCCTTGGAGTTGTTATTATATATACATCTATTAAATTTAAATAAATGAATAGCTATCTCCGAAGTTGTACGCTTACCAAAAAATTATGAGGCTGATCAAAATTTATTATATATTAGATTTACCTCTTTGTATTCTAATAAGATAGAAATATAAAGTTTTATTATGGTTTTCTTTGATATATTATATATCTATATTATTATATATCTACGGACTTGTTCAACTCATTATTTGAAATACTTTATATTACAAAAATTGTAAATTCACTTATGTTAAGATAATTTTAAGTTAAGTCACTTTTCAATTTTATTATAATGTAAATAGTTAAGATGGTTTAGTTCAAGGCTCAATGCCAATCTTTAAACCTGGTTGGATTTTTGGGTGTAACGTATCCACTCCTTAACCGAATAAGCTAGCAAGATTTGGCAACCATCATCATTGTCATATATATAGATGTATTACATGTATTAAAACTTTAAAAAAACTTAAATTATATTAAATTTTCAATACATAAATCAAACAAATTAAAATACTAATTACATCTAAAATTGCATCAAAATTACTAATATAATATGATATAAATTTTGTTATACAAAATTGTATCTAAGTTAATACTAAACTTAAATTAAACAAAGCTGCATCTAAATTAATATTAAACTAAAATTATTTTTTTTATATTTAAAAAAATATTTAAATATATTATAAATCCATACTTTATAAAACTTAAGGCAAATATAAATATAAATATGATATATGCATTTAAACTTATAATACATTATAATTTTTAACTCTTATCATTAAATAATCTAAAAATTCAATAATCAATATAAATTCAATAATCACATCATACTTACACTTTAATCATTCTCTAAATCTAAGAGCTAAAAAATAAATATAAACTAAATAACTACAACATATCAATTAAATAACCACCGGTACATCTTATGTAAGAATAAATATAAATTGAATAACTACAATATATCAATTAAATAACCAAAGGTACAATTTATGCATTCATAAATGATAATAGATTTTTATTCTAATATAATAGATCAAAGTTGGTCTTACTCCGCGTTAATCATCATCATCATCATCAAAAACACTGTAAGAATGGATAGATAGTGGCTATAGTTTTACAATCATTATAACCCAAACATTAAAATGTTGCATTATTAATGTAAAATAAACTAATAGTAAACATACTATGCATTAAGTTTTTGGAACTAAATACCACACGATTAAGCTTTAAATTTAATTAATTTAAGTTGAAATTTAATTTTCCTTAAAAATCAACTTTGTATTGAAGTCATTGTTGTGTAAAAGTCAACTATGGATTGAATTCAACCATGATTCAAAGTCACTCAACCACTTTTAAAAATGTAGACTCTGGTTTCTTAATATGGTTAAACAATGGTTGGCCATGTTGTTTTGGTTATGTCAACCATGGTTAAACTCAACCATGTTCTCTTGGTTATGTCAATCATAATGCACTAAATTATGCCATGCATAAACAATGGTCAACTCCATATTTTGCGAGATGGTATAGGAGTGACATAATACTTATGTAGGACTGACATATACTCATATAGGACTGATATAAAGTTTACAACATCCTTCATAAGACATGAGATTTAGGTTTGCATGATTGCTTCATAAGTTGTGAACATAGGACTACATTATTGGCCAGATAGACGGCCACATGCTTACCTCTTGAGATATGAACATGGGGACGTAAACTTCTTTCATAATATGAATTTTTTGGACTCATATAGGAGTGACATAGGGATTCATATCAATGCATAAGATTAGAATCGGTTATGATAAACCCGTTGGTCAATATTTATACATAACTATGTAAATCATTTTCAGAATATTTAATATTTAGAGTATTTCATGTGAATAAAATTCATGAGCATGAAATGGTTCTAACCATTAGAATAATTTGTCTTGTAGGGAAAATTAATATAACCTTTCCTACAAATAAATAAGGACATGAATGTGAAGTCATTATGATAGTTGTTCTTGAAAGAGAACAGTTCGGTAGGTTCATATGCCTCTTAGGAAGCAGACAGAATAGACGACTTAATTTTATTTCGATAGATGTGAAGAATCCTGGAGATATTCTATCATAATTACATTCATGTCTCAACTAAGAGATTCAGATATAGATGAGCATATGTCTCTATGATGGAGGACCCAAATTATGTTTCTACATTAACATGGTGAGAGGCAGTGGCTAGAATTGATAGCTTCTGAAGAACTAGAGTAATTGGTTGATGTATCTTCTGTAAAAAAGGAGACATGCATGATGCTCATAATTCAAAAGGAAACTCATAACAATATTCAAGAATCATGTTATGATTCTTATGATTAGAGGTGTGGCATACACTAGATAAGATTTTCCTTAATTAAGAAAAATGTGTAACAGAGATCCTGAAGAGTTTCAGGATGATGGATTAAAAGTCCATGGCCATCTATGTGAATATAAATCTGAAGATTAGATTAGATTTGGAAGATCTCAAAAGTTAGTTGAGATGAACCTGGTTAATCACAGGTCCCAGGATCATTCATGTGCTTTACAGTCTATACATAGCATGTGTTGTGGTACCCACTTGGTACATCTGTATCTAAACTCAATATGTCTCGAACAATGGAATAAATATTCAAAGATATATGACATTTGAATAGTATAGTGATCAAGGAAGGATCACATATATTTCTCTAAATAGAGCATGTTGAAAAGAATCAAGATTTATGAGGTTTCTAGTCAATTCTATTCAATACAGGGTACATATCCACAGATCATAAACATTGCCAACATTCTTACTAAGCCTCTATCTGGGACAAGATTGGTATAGTACAAAAAAACTCCTCCAACTAAACAAGGAGTATTGATGTGTCTTCATAGGCAACAATAGATAAATTCCCCACCAGTTAGTCATGGTACATGAATGAGGAATCCAGGGGTTGTAATGCCTTGGGAGAGAGTCCACATGAGTGGAGACATGGTCAAAGTCTCAGAGACTATTGATACTTAAGAATAATTATAGTCTAGACTATTAAATAAAAATTAAAGCTCTCGAAGAGGTAGTTGGGGTGCTGCAGTATAAAGTGAAGGATCAATGAGAAACTGATCATACCTTGAAGAACATCATAGAGAATGGAACGCTCAGAAATAAATTCTCTAGATAACAGAAGATTCAACAAGTCAACAAATGTTGAAGAGTGAAAGAAAATATAAGACTTTATATCTCCACAATATTACACATTTATTGTATAATGTTGTATGTGAAGGATTTAAATCCATGGTTTCTAGTTTAGAGAAACTTTATCCTAGATTGGATCCAGATGATGCTACTCCATGGTTTCTAGTTTAGAGAAACTTTATCCTAGATTGGATCCAGATGATGCTACTATGTGTCGGTAAATGGTTGGTCTTTAAAAATACCTATTGTATTTTATGCTTACTACTAAACATATGTTTGAGTACCTTTGAGGTATATTAGAATAGGATCTTTATTACATGGACGACCTATTATATGAACCTGTTATCCAACTATTGTTTTAGACTGAGATAAGAAATGTAATTTGTGGCTAGTACTACAAAATCTAAGTGTATTATGGGTAGTACTATAGAAGAAAGATTTATGTTAGAGAGTACTACAGAAGTAAAATGTGTTTTGTGGATATTACTACCTACTAGGGTGAAATACTTGAGCCTGCAGTCATTAGGTGTTAATAGTCAATATTTCTGAAAAACCCTATATGTGTGTTATGATCAAGTTTTACTTCATTTAATTCATGGTCATATAAAATTAATTCCAATACATAGCTATTGTTGAGCAGATTTTGAATTTGTGACAACCCTGTATCTGTGACGAAGTTACGACACTTCTGAGATAAGCTTGATATGGCAGGAAATTCCTGGTATAGTAGAGAGTGTCTCCCTCGCTAAGAGGAAGTTTTAAAAGTACAGCTTTAGAATTCATTCCCATGAGACTTGTGTTGTATCAAGTCTGGAATCTATGTTGTATTAGGATCAGATCTTCTCCATGGAACTTATGTCGTATTAAGTTCACTAACTTATGTTATATTAAGTTAAAGAGATTATGTTCTATTATCTTAGGACCTTGTCCTATTCGGGAGAGATTCTTGTATAAGGATCTTATGTCATATTAAGATCATAAGGCTTATGTTGGATTAAGGTCGGAGACTTGTGTTGTATCAAGTTTGAACTTATGTTGTATTAAGTTCAAGAGTATTGTGTTCTGTCAATATTGGTCTTGTATCAAGGTCACATGACTGATGTTGTATTAAGTCTCGAGGATATACTATGTAATGTATGGCTAGTCATGGTCACCCAGTGCTACAAGTCTCTTTTAGGGATTAGCCACCCCTAGCATGATTTACTTTAGCATATTATTATATGACCTGAGGTAATACGGATGAGTGCACAAAGTTGAGGGTCTCTTTTGAAGCGTTAGATGCAACAGAAAATTGATAAATTAGGCATCCATCAACTTGCATGGATATTTTGAGACACTTACACAATGAATCTTGCGATGGGTAAAAAATATGAAATGTAGGAAATTGAATGAGATTTCCAAGTATATAATTTTTCTCTATTGAAAAATTTGTTAACTATCTAAAGTTAGATATTTTTTAACGGACACTTTTTATTTTTGGGACAAATTATAAGGTATATGTTTTTGTGGGTGCAGCCTCTGATTGACTAAATGATGGAATAAACTTACGAAAACCGGTATACATATAGAGAACATATAGTACTAGTGCACGACTATTTTTCCAATAATAAAAATAATTTTTTTAATTTTTTTTAATTATCTAAGAGATCAAACCTCGAAAACGGTATGTCAATTGTGGGTGAAAAATTTGAATGTCTTAATGCAATTATTTGGAAATGGGATTTTTATAGCATGTAGAGGTCAGTGTTCTTTAGTGGACCATACAATTTTTTTTGTTAAATTGTTGAGAAACGAAATAGATATGGACGAAAGACTAACAGTGTGTTTTTTGAGTTGAGGAGTAATGACATAAGATAAATAAGAAAAAAAAGAAAAAATTATGTATTCTTGTTAAAATTCACATATTTGAAATATGCAAAAAAAATCATATATGTTTCTAAAATTTCCTAAAAAATGGAGGTGTACAACATACTGTAACCAACGCCTAAACACGAGCATATTGAAAATTTAGATATAATGTTGAATTAGTCATGGTTTATCATACTCCAAGGCATAGGCATGTTGAATCCGAAGCAAAGTCCGAATCAGACACATAGGCATAAGAACTCCATGCAAGCATGGGTGGAGGCTCGGCCTTATCATTTGGAGGGAATACATTTTTGAATTTAAACAAAACAAGAGCACGTTTTATTGAAGAAAAATGGGAGCGCATTTTATTGAAACAAAATGGGAGTGCGTTTTAGTGAAGCAAAATAGGAGCACATTTTAGTGAAGCAAAACGGGAGTGTGTTTTAGTGAAGCACAACACGTGCATGTTTTTAAATACCACAATGAGTGCTTTTTTGTCAATTATACCAATACTTTTATTATTTTATGTCCCCCCCCCTCACTCCACTCTTCCCCCTAACTCTTACTAACCCCCCCTCCTCCTCTCCCTACCTTTAACCTCCCTCCTCTCTCTTCCTAACACCCCACCACCCCATTCGTTCTCGCTCTCTCTCTCTCTCTCTCTCTCATATGTCCCCCCTTATCACTAACACTTGTATGTCCCCACCCCTAAACCCCTAACCATTTCTCTCTACCTATAACTCTTAAACACCCGCTATTGTTCTATCTCTAATCACTTAGCTCCCCACTCCCATTGAAACCCCTAAACCTCCCTTCCTCTCTCTCTCTCTCACACACACATCCCCCTAGCACCTCTCCCTCACTCCTAACACCTAAAACCTCTCTCTCCACTCTTTCTTGCTCCCTAACTCATCCAACTACACTTAGCCCCCACCCCCCTATCTATTCCCAAACCCTCTTTCTCTCTCTCTCTCTCTCTCTCTCTCTCTCTCTCTACACCTAACCCTAACGCCCCCTCTCTCACTCTATGCTCCTCTCTCAAACCCTTACTAACCAATTGTCTCACTCTCTTTCCCTCTTTCTCCACTTACCCCCAATATCTCAACACCCCCATTGGTGTCTACCAATAACTCCTTAACACTCCCTCTCCATGTCTACCTCTAACCCCTTACCACCCCCCTCCCCTAAACCTTTAAATGGTATAATCACAAACCAAACAATATAGTTGCAAATCGCGTGCCCGTTTATGTCAATAAAAATGTGTGCCTGTTTATGTCAATAAAATTGCACACGCTTTTGCTTCAATAAAATTGAGTGTGTGTTGTTATTAGTAAAAAACCATACTCATTATTGTCACATATGCTCCTAACCCCCCACCCCCCAGTCCACTCT
>LPNX011089004.1:124890-191532 GCA_001517045.1 Pseudotsuga menziesii
CTCTATCTTTGTCTCTCTTTCTCACACACACACATCCCTATGTCTCCCCTTAACACTAACATATAACCTACAACACATAGACACTCGTACACACATCCACAGGTCTCCTCTTACTACTAACACCCCCTCCCTTATATCACTCCCCAACCAATCCAACTACCTCTAACTACCACCCCCCTACCACATCCCCTCTACAATACCTAGACACCACCACATTAATCTACCCCCCCCCCCCCCCGGCAGTCCTAAAATCCTAACACACCTTTTACTCTCTCTCACACACACACACACATCCACAAGTCACCCCATCCCACTGAGGACCCCCCCCTCCACTCTATCTTTTCCTGTCTCTCTCTCACATACACGTCCCTATGTCTCCCCTTACCGCTAAGGACCCCCCCCATTTTTCATGTTTTATTGAAGCAAAACGGGAGCACATTTTGTTGAAGAAAAATGGGAGCGCGTTTTATTGAAGCAAAAGAGGAGCGCATTTTATTGAACCAAAATGGGAGCACGTTTTATTGAGCAAAATAGGAGCGTGTTTTTGCAAGGTAAAATAGGATCATGTTTTTGTGTACTATCATATTTGGCATGCATGTTGGTAGCCTTGGGACTAGGCTTGGAAGGGTCAGGATTGCTTGGGATGATTTCTATTTTATGGATCAAGAGTGGTTGACTTCACTCTACCATTGCATCTAATAGGTCTCTCAACCTTTTGCACTCACCCATACATATGGTCATAGGTTCGAAAAAATTCTTATGAGTATGATATGATATAGATTATTAATTAACGAAACAGATATGGACCATGCAGATTTAATTAAATATTAGCACAAGGATAGAGAGAGAAATTGAATTGCCGATGTATGCCTCTAAGCGAATTTGAATTAATAACACATCAGTTGATTCTTAGTTGTGATAAACAAGTTTTAGTTAATTAAGGAATCAACTCCTTAATTTATGCAAAGTGGTTGTTGAAGATGACACTAATGGTGAAGCACTAGCTACATTCACTTTTGTCCAGCTACATTTAGTTATATTCAGTTACATTTGGTTATGTTTAGTTACATTCAATTGTATTCAGTTACATTCAGTTCTATTCATTTACATCCAATTCAGTTCAATTCAATCAGTTAACAACTCAATTAGAGGCAATTAACGCTAGTGAACTAATGGAGGGCGCATATCTTTAGTGTGGGAGATAATTATGAGGTGGAAACTTGGCACCAAGTTAGTAGGGGCGCAAGGTTGAAGGTGGAACGATGTTTAGAGTGTCATCAATGCACAAAAGCATGAAACCATTCACTACCTTCTTTGTATGACTGAATTTGGTTTTTTATTAAAGTGTTATGAACTTGGAAAGACTAGATCAATGTTCCATATGATCTCTACTCTCTTGTGCCCTCTTATCTATAAATCGGCTATTCTATTGTAATCATTCTCTGTCGATTATTTATCATACTCAAATATTGTTTGTTGGATTTTTTATCCTTCATATTTGTGGAGGGTTTTCCCAAGGTACATCATGTGTCTTATGGATTGAATACTTGTGTGTATGAATTGTTTTATGAGATTGAGTTTGCACTGTAATTGTGGATTAAAGTTTTAAAGTTTTAAGAATCTTTCATTATTTCTCAAACACTAACAATATGGACCTAAGTAATTCCATTTCACCTTTACCTAGCCAATGGCTCAATTCTGAAGTGTAGTTTGCTTCCTACCTATGACGTGAATAGGCTCCACTTGAAACTCTCCCTTGGGTTCCTCCTGAATTACATTACATTTAATAATGTGATTGGGATAATGTATATATTTTTTAAGAAACTAGACATGGAAAACATTATGATATTACATATGTACAAGCAATGCAATCCTATATGTATATGGCCCTATTCTATCAAGGACTTCAAATGGTCGACAATATCTTAGTGCCAACATGTCATAACCTCTGATATTTAGAGAGCTCTTCTTTGGCTTTACTCTCAAATAAACATGGTCTCTGATCCTAAATTATTTATGCACTCTTTTTATATTTCCATAGGTCGTTTTCTTGTCCTATGTTTCTTTTAAATATTGCTAGAATTTAACTATTTCCTACTCTATTTCCTTGATTTTTATGATCCTAGAATTACTCTATCCACGAAGCTTTTCCAACACTTTGGAGTATTGCATTTCCAAATGTACATGAATTGAAATGGACTCATTCCTAATGATTCTAAGTAACCGTTGTTGTAACAAAATTCAACCAAATGTAAGTAATCCTCCCACATTGATGGCTTATCCATCGCATTCTTCCTTAACATATTTTCCAGCACTTGGTTTACCCTCTCTGTTAGACCATATGATTCAGTATGGCATGGTGTGATTAAATTGAGCTAAGTTCCTAAATCCTTGAATATTCCATTCTAGAAATTCAATTTTAATTTTGTATCCTTGTCTGATATTATTGCTTTAGAAAATCGATGCAACTTGAAAATTTCCTTCATGAAAGTTTGCACAATGTTAGAAGTATTATAAATGGACTTGACTGGTATAAAGTGCACTAGTTTCGTCATCTTTTCCACCACCACCATGATTGAGTCATGTTGCTTAGTTTTCATTGGTAGTCTTGTAATAAAATCCATAGATATTTATTCCCACTTCCACTTAGGGATGTGTATTTCCCTAAACAATCTCACTGGGTGTTGGTGCTCAACATTAACTTGTTGGAAAATCTAACATCTAACTATGTAATTTGTGACATTCTTCTTAATTAGAAGGAAATAATAATGTTTGGTTGTTGTAATAGACTTTTGATATTCTAGGTGACCTAACTAGGGAGTCTGATGGATTTGATCCATCATTAGGTTTTTAAATCCTAGGGATTTATGGAATGTACAATTGTCCTTATAATAGAATATTTTAATCTTCTTCCATCCGATATACCTCATACTTCTTATCTAGATTCCCTTGCTTATGTCTTGTGGTCACTTGTGTGTATTAATCATTTTCAACTGAGACTTTAATTACTCATTCTCCAAGGTGTTGCACAAGCTCATGGATGCTACATGAAACTTCTTGTAGAGTGCATAATCAACCTTGTTTTCTTTACCTTTGACATGCTTGATCTCAAGGTCGAATTGACTTACAATTTCTAACCACTTGGAAACTTGGCCAGGAATTTAAATTTGGTTGATCAAACAAATAATTCAAACTCATGTGATCTTTCTGCAACTCAAATTTTCATCCAATAAGGTAGTTCCTCCACATGTTCAAGGCGTGCACAATGGCGGCTAGCTCCAAATCATGTGTTACATAATTATTTTCATGTTCCTTTAAATTTCTAGACTCATAACATATCACATGTCCTTCCTACATAAGTACTACTCCCATCCCTTCAATGCAAGTGTTTGTGCATCCCATAAATATTTATTAGGATCTGCAATGTTCAAAATAGGAGTGTTGGTGCGTAATTCCTTCAACCACTAGAAAATTTCCTCACATTTTTCAGACCATGTGAACTTTACATTATTCCTTTGCAATGATGTGATAGGATGCCCCACCTTATAGAAACCTTTGATGAATATCCAATAATATACTGCTAAACCCAAAAAAGATCAAACATTTTTTTGGGCACCTAATATGCAAGTGAATTACAACTAACATACAGAGTGTGCAATATTTATTGTCAACCTAGGGAAGTCTTGTATTTCAAGGATAACATGCACAATATATGCTTAAACACTTAATTGTTGTGAATGAACAATCCTATCCTCTATTCGTCTATGCTCATCCCAAGAATCCTTTTAATCTAGTTACCTTCTAAAGAATACAGTCACAATTACCTTCTGTTATTCTTAATCTAGAAATTGAAAGATGAAATCACATCTAGATTAATTTTGCAGAAAAGGAGATCCTATTCCAATCACTTAATGATTAACCCAACTATCTTAATCTGATTATTCTAGAAATCCAAAGACATGAATTGAATGTTAATTTAGGGATTCAAAGTATAGAAATTGAGTTCAGCTATCCTATGAATTCAACGTACGAGAATGAAATTCTGCAATCATAAAATTAAGGAACAAACTGCAAGGATTCATGGAAATAACAATTAAAGGATCTAAGGATGAACAGAGCTGTTACATCTACCACAGAAATTGCATAAAGAATAATACTCAATCGACTATCACACCATGCCACTACATATTTCCAAGAAATGCAATTAATAACACACTGTAAATCCACAATTGTTACAGCTTCCTATGAATAAATAAAATTAACATAACATCACACAACAGAATAAGTAAAATGCCTAAATTAACTCAGCAATCCCTATGGGAAGGTGGGCCCAACCTTCACAAAGAGATGCTGGATGAACACACATTAAAAAACCTTAGATCTGAAGTAACTCCTTGTATTAAAAAGGCAGATTGATTACACAACTCTTAGTCACAGCTAATACAATGAATTGGTTACGGGTTCAACCCCTGGCTCAGAACAATTCTCCATATTTATACAACGTAAATCATAACATCCTATCCCTATTATTGGGCAGCCATGAAGATCTCTGATCTTCAAGCGCCCTAAATTACAACAGGTGTTACAAACATAGCAGGATGAAAGATAGGAAATATAGGGAAACTATTAATCGACCCAGGAGTAATGATATCTTCAGATCACAGCTATACACGATTAGCAACGCACTGTTGACCTCCAAATCTGACACATTCTGTTGCATCTATCTTTGTACAGCTTTTCCTGGGATAATATACTGGGACCGCATTCCTTGGGCAATGGTAGGATGGATGGCGATCAGCTTGAGCGATGAATGCCCATCCTTTTCATAGCATGTTTAGCCCAATTTTTCTGCAGTATATATATCTCAAAATACCTTTATAAACCATTATACGTTAGCATATTGAGAGATATAAAGCTTTAATTACCACAATCATAAGAATTAATAAAATAAGACAATAATCAATCATACCTTGGTGACTTGAAGAGCAAAGTAAGGGAAAAACATCTATTTGGCATGCTCAATGGGGTAGGATAGGGAAAAAAGAGGTAAATAAGGATGGTCAAAAGGGGCCATTTCTGGGCCCAACATCTCCCCCCAACTGTCCTATTGCATGTCCTCATGCAATAAACTCCATTATTCAAAATCTGAATCTTACACTGTGCTCTGTTCATGGAGAGAAGAGAAGTTGTAGGGGAACTCAAACATTCCTTCTTTTTCTATGGACCCTCTAAGGGCAACCCAATATCTCCAACATCGCTGCTCCTCTACCTTGGTTAGTGAGAAATCCATCCTGTATGGTTTTGTTGGCCACCAAATGAGAGGAAATTTAAATTTCAGGCCCAGCCAGTTAGCTCCACACTCCCTGATACATCCAACATAACCCTCAACCCTGGAAAGTGCCTGTTCAAAATTTCTGAAATAATAGGGGTCTCTGTTCCTGAGGGTAGGAGAGGCAGCCTGCCACCTATGCTTACCGCCTTCCAAAGTTGTTTGTTGATGTGTGGAGATCTAGTTGGTACAGGTAGAAATAACCTCCTCCTGAAGTTCCACTATGTGCCGAGTCTGGATGGGGCATGAGAGCAAACTCCTGTGTCGAGCAAGAAAAATACCAGAATTTTGAGGCTCACTTCGGACCCACAGATTAGAATGGGCTTCATTGTGAGAAAAGGTTTGAAAATACCTTTCCCACTGAGCATGATTGCTCACAAAATAAGCAAAGGATCTCAACTGAACATCTCCTGAAAAAGGGACAGAATTTGAATGGAGGTCGAGAGGACAAGCCATCTCATGCAAATACAGCTCGCACAGCAGATTTTGGTCTTCAAAATTGCTTCTAAAAAAGGTCTCCAAGAATTTTGCTGAGGTTGTTAACTCAAATAACCTCCCTTCTTTCACAGCCCTTAACTTAAACTAAACAAATTGTTCAAATAAAAAGACAGGGTAAGAAGAGGAAGGTACCCTAAGAAGAGGAAGGTACCCTAGTTCCCAGGAGTTCTTGCGAAAGAGCATACATTTGCTCTTTTTCCTTCTGCATAGACTAGAACTTTTTCAGCTCCCTTAGTTCGTCCTGTAGCTCTTCTTCTCGAAGTCTCTGGGTCATACGTTCTTCTACCCATTTATCCTCCAGTATTCTGATGGTCTTTTATGCTCAGTGAGGGAAACCATCCCTTCTTGGTATTCTTCCACCTGAATTTTCCATTTTCTTACCTCCATTCTCAGAATTGAGATTTCTGTTGTAGGGTTCAGGGCTTCTTCTTCTTTCGGATACTCTTCTTTGTCAGAATCTGGGTCAATGAAATTTCAAAGGGATTGAATCCCCACTTTGTCACCTGATGTGCCACATTGGACATTCTGCACATCTGAAGTTACTTCTGGGGGCGTAGGTTCTTGTGTAACAGCAACCCCTCCTGGAATTCCTTTAGCAACAACTTCCATCCTTTCTGGAGATGCTAGTTCTTGTGTAACAACATATTCTTTCTAAGGTTTCCCTTTGGCAACTTTGGTAGCTGGCTGTGAGGATGTTGGTTCTTGTGGAGCAAATTCCTCCTACATTTTAATTCCATTCTCTACCTGATCATCAGCTACTATCTCAGCCAGATATTGTGAGGCTACAAATCCCTGTTCTTCTTTTTTCTCATGCTGCTGAGACTAGATGTCTTCTTCAGTATGCAGCTGTTCCTCCAAGATTTCGGTATCACCTGAGGGTTGTGATTGGACTTGTTCATCTTCACCTAAATCCATCTCAGAAATGACATCCACTTGTTGCATTTCTAGTGCAATTTTCAGGAATGTTGGTTCTTATGTAACAACATCCTAATTCGCTTCTTCATCTCCCTGTTGTTGTGATTCCAATTCTAGTATCTCTGTGTCCTGAGACAATTCTGGAGTTATAGTACAAAATTATTCATTAGACTCCAGAGTGCCTTCAATTCTTGGTTCTCCTCCCCTCATTTGGGCAGCCATGTGAGCAAGAACATTCAAAGATGTTGGTTCTTGTGTGACAGCATCTTGTTTGACCTCATCGTTGTCTTGTTGTTGTGGTTCCACTTCTATTATTTTTATGTCATGGGAGGATTCTGGGGTCACAATGCAATCTTCATCCATAAAATCGAGAATAACTTCATCCTTTGGTTCCTCTGTCCCAGGGTTAGTGGCAATTTTGACAGGCATATTTAAAGATGCTGGTTCTTGTGTGACAGCATCCTGTTTATCTGAAACTTCCTCCTCCTGAAGTTTTTCTTGGGGATTTTCACCATCAATAATATCCAAGGATGCTGGATCTTGTGTGACAACATCTTGTTCATCAACAGCTTCCTCCTCCTGAAGTTTTTCTTGGGGAGTCCCACCATCTCTCAAATCAAGTTGTACCTATCCTTCCATAGTTGTAGGTGCAGACTATTGTGTTGTGAAGGAACGAATTATAATCTTGTAACCTAATTCATTAAAGATTTATCCACAGGTGGGACAGACCACTCTTTCTTCCTCATTGCCAAGCTCGGTAGGATCTGATCCTTCCACTTGATCTGCAGCTTCAACCAATGTGTGCAGCTTCCTTTCACCCTGTTTTCTGCATGCTTCTTTCCAATTTTCCAATTCCTTTCTGAGTATTTGGACTTCCTCTTTTAATAGCCTATTTTCGAACAGAATTTTTTCAATTTGGGGTTCTTCTTCAACCGACCCCTGTGGGGAATCAATTGGTCTAGGTTTAAGAATGGGGAACTCAATTTGTGCTTCTAAGGTTGCCCATCTTTCCCTTGCTGCTTCTGCTACTGCGATCGACCTGGTTCTTTTCCTTCTTATTGGTGGAGATACCTTAATTTCATCCTTTTTTTCATCCTTTGATCTCCTCATTTTTCTTTATGGTGCTAGATTTTCTGGATTCACAGCTGAAGTAGAAGGAATATTCCCAATTCCATCATTTTCTTGTTCCTCGGGATGTTCTTCCTCAATCAAGGTTCCTCCCCATTCATGTGAGGATTCAATGGTCACCAACTCGGTATTTTCTTCTGTTGCCATGGCTCTGTCATCTTCAGGTTGAATTGTCGCAGCATCTAATGCTGCTCCAGTTTCACCCTCTGCTATCAGAGCGACCCTACTATTTAGTTCTTCCACATGGTTTTCATGTACATCTTCTCTCAATTGTTCTATTTGTACCCCTGGTTGATCCTCTGATCCAATCTCATCCCCCCCCCCCCCCCCCCCAAGTACATTAGAGGGGCTCCGAGCCTTCTATTGTTCTTCATTTCCCCCAACTGTGGATGGACCTGCTCTTCTTCTATTGGAATACTAGGCAAAGGAACGGGTTCCTAAACTTGGGCTATAAATTCCCCCCAGGTTATATTGTGTTGAGCAATGGTCCTTAAGATTATTAATTTAATGAGGCCATGGTGGGTGAGTGAGGAGAGTGGATGTTTTGCAACTCGAACAAACCCCACCATGTGATGTAAATCATTAAGCAAATAATATGGAATATTTAAAAAAACCCTGTGACGGAGATGAGAGAGCAAAGGGAATTCAGAATGATAGACTGTTTGGTACCTACCTTCACAGGTGATGTATTTCTTGAGAAAAATAGCGACTTGATTCCATGGCTATGGCAATGATTGTAGCACTATCCCTCTTTGCATCGTTTGAACCTGCTCCCCTTCCATTGGAAAATCCTGTACTACTGCAGTAGTGGGGGTTCAACGTCCGAACCAAGTTCTTCCTACTTGAGGAAGACCAGTGACTTCAGCCATTACATCTTCAGAAACTTCAATACGCAATCCCCAAACCTTTGAATGGGTTTCTGTAAGATTCAAAGCAAACTATAAAGCTGCTTCACGGTGAAATCCATTCAGGCATTCAAAAAAAATCTGTCTAATCGGCGGCTTGAAAGATAGCGAAGACTGTAGCATTTCTTCTGAGTTCTCATGTGTTTGAAGGTTCATAACGAGCCAGAATACCCATGTTTCTATCTTCATAATTATAATGCAGTTCAACACATTACAGATCTGACAATGGAGGTTACAGCACAGAGTATGCATGGATAGCTAAGAGGAGAGTTAGGAAAATTCAAAAAGTTTCAGCGCACTAGATTATTTGAAATTTTATCCCAAATTGGGAAAGGTGGCGGTTATTAGGTAGCATAATTGGTCATTATGTCGCATGAGCAAAGAGTTAATCGATGCAATAATGGGAATAAAAAGGGAGGTATGACTGATATTGTCAAATCATATTGATACTTAATCAAGTAGTTAATCAAAGCCATACCTTCGAAAATGCACGATGGATGTCCTTTGGAGGATGATAGAGCATGTGATTGCAGTTGTTGCGAAAGCTGAACTCATGTGTTGTGCAGTCATTAATTGTAATCATTATTATAGGGGTGATGTAATAACCTCTTCCGCTAGTGAACCGAAAACCATCGTGTTAAAATGGTCGGAAATATGATGAATATTACATTATGAGTCAAATTGTCGGCATCGGGAATCGAAACCATATCTAGAGGAGTTGCTAGTTTGCAAAAATATTTGCTAATAACACAAGAGTCACAGCCGTATTCCATAAAGAAATCAAAGCAGAGGTGTGGCATTCAATGATAGAAAAATCAGCTAAATGTAGCGGAGTTGTAGCTGTTGGAAAAGATGTCACAGCTGCCGAAAAAGGGGGGAAAAAATGTTAAGCAGATGGAAAGTGACTATGCTGCAGCTACGCGAAACAGGTTTTATGGTCAAAAGTAAAACGGCGTCAGAGCTTGTGGAAATGGAAGATGGCAAAATTTCATGGTGCTACAGCTACCGGAAATGGTGTTGCAGCTGCCAGAAAATGAGTGTTGCAGCTGCCAGAAAACGGGTGTTGCAGCTGCCGAAAAAAAATGTTGCAGCTGCCGGAAAAAGGGTGTTGTAGCTGCGACAGATTTATTCAAGGAAAAGGAAAAGAAAAATTTGGTGCAAGAAGCTATAGGGGGGATGATTTTTTTGGTCGCCAGGTCCGATAATGACCACCATTCTTAGGTGCTTTCCTGCACAATAAAAAAAATGGATCAAGTGCGAAAGAAAAAAGATAACACATAACAGCAAAAACAATTTATTTATGTACAAAGATCCATATGTGATTTACAGTGATTAATTAATGATTGTCAGGGGTAGAGGAAAATTCCTACCCTTGTGCTAATTGGTAATCTGGATTAGCTCCAATTTGTGAGATAAATGAATCCTTTGAAATGGGATTATGGTACAGTTGCAGCCTGTGACCATTAGCAAATAATGGTACGCGGTTCTCATCAATGGTTACCAGGCGAACTGTACCATTATCAAATACTCTATCCACTAGGTATGGCCCCAACCGTCTTGTGCGCAGTTTACCCTTGAAATCTCTTTTGAATCTAGAATCATATAATAGTGTCCTGTCTCCCTCACAGGAGACCTTCTTTTTGACGAATCAGTCATGCCAATTGGATCTTTGTTGCTGAATTAACACTGTCTGATCCACAGCAACCAACCTATTCTCATCCAGTTCGTTCAATTGGTTCAATCTCCTCTTCTGGGCTTCAATTACATATAGGTTTACCTCTGTGGCTGTCTTCAAAGTATTAATTTCAAATTCAATTGGGAAGACGACACTTTTACCATACACTAAGTCGTAAGGAGAGAAACCTGTAGTGTTACGCCACGTGGTGTGATATGCCCATAATTCTTCCAGGAGTCTATCAGCCCAATCTCTACGATGGCTCTTGACCATCTTGGTGAGGATAGCTTCAATGAATTTATTAGTGCTTTCCATAGCCATTGGCTTGGGGATGGTAAGGTGAAGCTACCCGATGCTGAACATGGTATTTCCGTAGCAGAGCGTCAAATTGATGAGACATAAACTGCAGTCCTCCATCAGTAACTACTTCCTTAGGTACCCCAAAATGGGTAAATATTTCACTATACAGGATGTCAATCACAGCCTGGTCATTCGCTTTCGCCAGGGCTACAGCTTCTACCCATTTTGTCATATAGTTGGTACAGACCAAGAAGTAGGCTTTCTACTTGGAATGAGGGCTGATAGGGCCAACGAAATCTAAAGCCCATCTATCAAAGGGTTCAATCACTGATTTTGGTTGCAGAGGCATTTGATATAATCTATTGGGCTGACCCATCCTTTGGCAACTATCACAAGACTGGACATACATTTTTGCATCCCTGAAAATATTTGGCCAATAGTATCCCATTCTCAGCGCTTTGTGTCTTGTCCTTCTGTCTGCAAAATGTCCCCCACAAGGTTCATCATGGCAGGCCTTCAGTATATGAAAGATTTCATCTTCCCTTACACATCTTTTGATTTCAAGATCAAGACTTGTGTAAAAGAGGTGACCGTTTACCCAACAATACCTGGCACTTTGCTAGATGATTTTTCTCTTTTCTCTTTTGGACATATGTGCCCGAAGCTTTCCTGCAACCAAGTAATTAGTGACATCTGCATACCAAGGAGAATGAGCTGAAACTGCAAATAAATGTTCATCTAGAAAAGAGTCCTCAACAGGAAAATTATCATCACTGTTAGTGAAACAAGATAAAAAATCAGCGACAACATTTTCTTTTCCAGGTTTATCTATGATGGTAATATCAAATTCCTGTAATAATAAGAGCCATCTAGTAACTTTGGCATTAGTGACAGGTTTATTCATTAGATATTTAATGGCAGAGTGGTCAGTGTGTACAAATGTAGGATATCCATTAATGTGGTGTCGAAATTTGTTAATGGAGTAGACAATAGCTAAGAACTCCTTCTCGGTGATAGTATAATTAAGCTCAGCAGGGGCTAAGTTTTTACTAATATAATAAATTGCATAACGTACTTGACCATCCTGCTGTCCTAAAAATGCTTAAATAGCAGCATCTGAAGAAATATGGAAAGGTAGGGTCCAATTGGGCCCTCTTAAGATAGGAGTTATGGATAGCTTCTCCTCAAGCTTAACAAACACCGTCTGGCATGCTTCGTTCCAAACAAAATGCACATCCTTCATTAACAGTGAAAACAAAGGAGAAGCAGGTTTGGAAAAATGTTCTATAAATATTCGATAGTATCTAGCATGTCCTAGGAAACTTCGCACCTCTTTTTGAGTTATAGGAGTAGGTATATTTTTTATTAAAGAGAGCTGGGTCTGTTCACAGCGAGTTAAAACCTTTTTCAAATTTTCCAATGCTTCTTCAAAATCCTTGCCATAAGGAGTGAAATCATCCATAAAAATTTCCATACTGTCATTAACTAATTCTAAAAATATGTCGATTACAGCTCTTTGAAATGTTTCTGGTGCATTACATAAACCAAAGGGAAGCACTCTATAAGCAAACATTCCCTAGGGACAGGTGAAGGTAGTTTTATCTTGGTTTTCATGAGCAATTTGAATCTGATTGTACCCACTAAACCCATCCAAGAAGGAGAAAAACTTCTTCCCTGATAAGCTGTCGAGTACTTGATCGATAAAGGGAAACTGAAAATGGTCTTTTGTGTGGCTTTGTTCAGCTCCCTATAGTCGACACAGACTCTCGATTTATCATTTTTCTTGGGTACAAGTACGAGTGGGGAGACCCACTCGCTATCTGAATTTCTTCCTTCACTATGTCCCTAAGATTGGGGTTCATTCGTTGTTGAGGATGGCACACAGGTCGGGAGTCACTTTTAATATAAATATGATGGGTGCATAGGTTAGAGGGAATACCCCCCATGTCTGTATACTCCTAGGCAAATGCCCCCTTGTTCTCTTTCAAGAGATTGATCAGGCACTTCTGTTCATCTAAGGAGAGGCTGGGGTTAATATTCAGGGTTCTTCCAGACTCTACCTCAATGGGAATACTTTTCAAATTTTTCAATACTGGGATTATGAGTGTGTCACCAACTAGTGCTTCTTCTGTGAGATTTTCCTGTTCTTCCTTACCCAGAGTAATGTTCAAGATTTGATAAACTTATTTATGGAATGAGGTGGGTTAATTGATGAAATTATTAATGGCACCATCTTCAGTTTCATCTTTAAAACTTAAGGCCTTCCCTATAGTTAATAATGGTTGAACGCCCTCTTCTTCCTCTGGCTCCATCCATAAAGAATTTTCAGCATCTAGGCTCGACCAAGCTGGAGGGTAGAGAGTGAGGTTCTTTGTCTCAATGCCATCTGATATGGTCATGGACCCAGATTGAAAGCTGATGCAAGCATCAGCTGTGGCTAACCAAGGCCTTCCCAGGATCAGTGGGTGTCCTCCTAGCTGCGAATTAGGTTGTAAAACTAAGAATTCAGCAAGGTACTCCCAAGAATCAACTGAGATGACAAGATCATCCAAAATTCCTTTAGGTTTAATGGTGGATCTATCTACCAGTTCTAAAACGGTGGGAGTTGGCCTAAGATTAGTGAGCCCAAGTTTTCTTACAGTTTCAATTGTCATGACATTAATCGCCGCTCCTAAATCTACCAGTACATTGGGTGTCTATGTATGCCCAATCTGCACAATAACAGTGGGATTCCTAGGATCGTCATATTTAGCCAAAAGGGTTTTTCCCATTATCAATGCAGATAATTTCCCTATGACATGAACAGTGGGAGGATATCTGGGTTTCCTTCCTGGTTTCTTTGTGCATAGATCCCAAACAGTTCTAGCATAGATAGGCACATCTTGAAGAGCTTGAAGGAGGGGAATTTTAACATAAAGATTCTTTAACTCTCCTAAGAGGTTAAACTGAGGTTGTCCCCCTACCCTTGGTAGCATTAATCTCTCGGGATATGGTGGTTTCCTAATCAGCTGGGTAGGTTCTGTATCGATAGATATATCATGTTGTATTTCAGCCGACCCATTAGTGAGATGTTCAGCATCTTCAATGATGGGGGTCATATTAGATAGATGCTGTGGATTCGCTCCTTCTTCATGTACAGGGGATGGAACATCTTCAATGATTACAGGCTCTACTATTTTTCCTGATCGTAAGCAAATATCATTGCAAGGCACAGGAGAAAGGGAGTAGGCAGGCATGTTGACAGTCTCAAATTGATGGACTATTTTATTGTTTGGGTTAGGATTAGGTTGAGCAGGTAGCTGAGGTCATATTGGTATATTAGGGACAGAATTTTTCTGCAACTGTAGCTGCGACTGCTGATGAGGATATTGGGGATATTGAGGATATTGAGGAGGGTATGGTTGCTGTTGATGTGGAGGTTGTTGAGGAAACTGGTTTCCTGGATGGAAATTCCCCCATCCAGGAGACCAAGAAGTTGGTTGGTGTGGTGGCTGAACCCAGGGGTTTCAAGAGTTATAATTTTGCATTGAAGGTTAAGAGGGGTTCCATTGAGGATAAGATGAAGGGAATTATGTATTCACATTTTGCATATTATTCAAAAATGGAAATTATTCTGGAGTCATACCTTGGTTTCGGGGCTACCAGGGCTTCTTTGGTGCAATGAAGTAGGCCAGTTCCACCTCTGGAGTTGATGCCTGCAGAACAGCCTTCACTTGGGAAAGTGACGGGCATTCTTTTGTGTCATGGTTTAGCTCACACAGCTGACACACTTCTACCTTGTCAAGTGAGCACTCATTCAGAGGGTGGTTCTTTCTACATCGAGGGCAGAACACACCTAGTGTGAGATCCTCTACTGCCTGTTTTTGCTTTTCCCTCAGGACGTCAATTTCTGAGGAGATAGAGCTCATCATTTCTATTTTGAAATTTTCAAGGAGGTTTCCTATCTCTATGCAGGTGGCTCCTCCATTGGATGACTTCTGAGTTCTGTCAAAGACATCGCGCTCTAGCTTATCTCATTTTTCCTGCCTATTATTCCTGGAAGACCCCCTGGAGTATCTTTTACATAATTCCACAATCTTCTCGAAAGAATCCTTGGACATATCCCCCTTTCCTAACAAGTTTAACATATTTAGGTAGTCATCGCTAATCCCATGAAGCAGGATTATCTTGAGCACATCTAACCCCATGTTCGTCTGTCCAACTCTTTGCACATTGTATAAAAGCCTCTCTACAAAATCTTCGAGACTTTCATCCTCCTTCTGCACCTTTTAAAAAATTCTTCTCTCTTGTCCTTGGTGTTGCAATATTCTTCATATTTCTCCAGGAACACTTGTTTCATCCTGTCCCAATTAGTAAATGTTCCACCTCCTAGGCTCATGAACTAGCGTAATGCATTTTCCTTCAAAGTGGCAGGGAAGAGCTTCAGCTTTTGTGCATTGGTGATGTAGTCATAGCTGCGACAGAGGATATCAAACTCGAAAAGAAATTCATCTATATCCTCTGCTGCTTTTCCATGAAAGAGAGGCAGCACCAATGGTGATATATTTTTCATAGGGGCTGTCCCTTTCAGCTGTTGAATTGGGAACTGAAGTGTAGCCACTGTTCCTTCAGGAAGGGAATGATCTTCAACATGATGGTTTTCTCCCATCACCTCTTCCTCGTCAGATTCGTGTTTGTTACTCATTCCTTCTTTTGTTTTCTCCTCTTCGTTCTTCTCTTCATTCTTCCACTGATCAACAATTTTTTGATGGAACTGTGTCCACTCCTCTTCAGTTACAACCTTTCCGTAAATGTGATAGATTGGACTTCGATCAACAGATCATGATGTACCAACCTTGTCCTCCTCTGTAGGGGTATTTGAGGATGTTGTGGCTGCTCGTGTGTTCTCCACTGTGGATCCTGACGCTGGAACCCAAGGATCGGCAGGGTTTCTTTTGATAGGTGTTTCCTGATAGCAATCCCTAGTAGAAGAATCAGTTCTGTCAACAAGATTGTCAATGAATGTTCTTCTGCCTAATTGTGGACCTCGACCACCTACACTGTTAGTGTTTTGTGGGGTTTCGGGAGTTGGAAGATGATCACGCTTTACCCTTCTTGTATTCATACAACCCAAATCATTCCAATGAAAAGTTAACAGAGATTGTATAGAAACAATTACAGGATGCAACTAATGATAGTGTTTAATTTTTATCCTTCCCCGGCAACGACGCCAAAATGTTGGGCACCCAATATGCAAGTGAATTATAGCTAACATACAGAGTGTGCAATATTCATTGTCAACCCAGGGAAGTCTTGTATTTCAAAGATAACATGCACAATATATGCTTAAACACTTAATTGCTATGAATGAACAATCCTATCCTCTGTTCGGCTATGCTCATCCCAAGAATCCTTTTAATCTAGTTACCTTCTAAAGAATACAGTCACAATTACCTTCTGCTATTCTTAATCTAGAAATTGAAAGATGAAATCACATCTAGATTACTTTTGGAAAAAAGGAGATCCTGTTCCAATCACTTAATGATTAACCCAAATATCTTAATCTGATTATTCTAGAAATCCAAAGACATGAATTGAATGTTAATATAGGGATTCAAAGTACAGAAATTGAGTTTAGCTATCCTATGAATTCAACGTACAGGAATGAAATTATGCAATCATAAAAGGAAAAAACTACAAGGATTCATGGAAACAGCAACTAAAGGATCTAAGGATGAACAGAGTTTTTACAACTACCACGCAAATTGCATAAAGAATAATCCTACTTAATCGATTGTCACACCATCCCAGTACAGATTTCCAAGAAATGCAATTAATAACACACTATAAATCCACAACTGTTACAACTTCCTGTGAAGAAATAAAATTAACATAACATCACACAACAAAATAAGTAAAATGCCTAAATTAACTTAGCAATCCCTGTGAGAAAGTGGGCCCAACCTTCACACAGAGATGTTGGATGAACACACGTTAAAAAACCTTAAATCTGAAGTAACTCCTTGTATTAAAAAGGCATATTGATTACACAACTCTTAGTCACAGCTAATACAATGAATTGGTTACGGGTTCAACCCCTGGCTCAGAATAGTTCTCCATACTTATACAACGTAAATCATAACATCCTATCCCTATAATTGGGTAGCCATGAAGATCTCTGATCTTCAGCTGCCCTAAATTACAACAGTTGTTACAAACGTGGTAGGATGAAAGATAGGAAATATAGGGAAACTGTTAATTGACCCAGGAGTAATGATATCTTCAGATCACAGCTATACACGATCATCAGCGCACTGTTGACCTCCAAATATGATGCATTCTGTTGCAGCTATCTTTGTACAGCTTTGCTTGGGATAATATACTGGGACCACATTCCTTGGGCAATGGTAGGATGGATGGCGATTAGCTTGAGAGATGAATGCCCATCCTTTTCGTAGCATGTTCCGCCTGATCTTCCTGTAGTATATATATCTCAAAATACCTTTATAAACCATCATATGTTAGCATATTGAGAGATATAAAGCTTTAATTACACAATCATAAGTATTAATAAAATAAGACAATAATCAATCATACCTTGGTGACTTGAAGAGAAGAGTGATGGAAAAACATCTATTCGGCATGCTCAATGGGGTAGGATAGGGAAAAATGAGGTAAATAAGGATGGTCAAAAGGGGCCATTTCTGGGCCCAACACATTTGTCACATTCTTGGGAAAAGACCAATTCACTATAGCCTCAATCTTCTCAAGGTCCATTGAAATTCCATTTACTAAAATGGCATGACCCGAATATTTAATCTTCTTCTGAGAAAATTCACATTTTATTATCTTGACATACAACTTACGTGCCCTAAGCACTTGCAATACCTTTATTATATGCTTTGCGTGATCTTCCTCATTCTTGGAATAGATGACGATGTCATCTAGGAATACTAACACAATCTTATCCAAATATTGGTTGAACACATTGTTCATGTGGAACATGAAAATAGATCGCATGTTGGTGAGGCCAAATAGCACAATTGTGAACTCATGATGACCATACCATGTTTTAAAAGTTATCTTATGGATATTCTCTTCTCTAATTCAGAACTGATGGTATCATGACCTTAATTCAATCTTGGAAAATATTCTAGACCCATTTATCTTATTAAAGAGATCATCTATTCTAGGCAATGGATACCTATTCTTGACTATGACCTTATTGAGCTTCATGTAGTCAATACATAGTCTCAATGTTCCATCCTTATTCTTAACAAGCAGCAGTGGAAAAACTTATGGGGACACACTCAATTTGATGTAGTTCTTATCCATCAGTTCCTATAGTTTAATTTTCAACTCTACCATCTCTGGAGTGTTCATTCTATAAGAGGCCTTAGATACTACAGTTGTTCCTGGCACTAGATTAACTATAAAGTTGATATCTCTTTTAGAAAAGATCTCTGGCACTTTCTAGGAGTACACCCTTAAACTCTTGCAACATTGGGTAATATTATAATTTTGGCACTCTATCTTCTCTATATTCTGATACTCAAACTAAATATATTTTACAGTACTTCTTGAAGTACATTCCCAGTTTAATGGTTTCACTTGCCTTATCGAAGCATTCTTCAGCACACCCTTTACCAGTTGTGGCCTTTCCACATCATTAAGGAATTTTGGAAACTTATTATAATATTCAAGATTGGCACAATGCTTTTCCAACCAATCCATGCTAGTTAGAAGATCATATGATCCTAAGCGAAAGATATCCAGGTCTTCTACGTTGGATAGACCATCCAACATTATTGAGCATCTTTCTACCACTTCACTTACCTTCCTCTTTGTCTTTGTGGCTAATTGAACTAGCCATGGCTTGCCATGTTTACTTCTCTTAAGATAGGAAACTTCAACAATATTAGGATGAATATAAATATGAATGGATCTGGGTCAATCGAAATAGAAACAAACTCTAAGACAATCTTACCTCCAACTTCAACGATTATTGCTTGGTGGTATGTTTGATGATCATCCAAAGTTGCATAGATTCTAAAAGTTGATATGGCCATGTCCTCCATAGTAACAACCTCTTTAATGTTATGTATCCTTTGAGGATCCTCCTTCCTGTAGGTTTAATCATACAACTTATTATTTTCTCCACATCCCAAACATTGCATTGGATTTCTAGGCCTTTCTATGTTGGCATGTAACAAGGGAATCTACCTTGAGATTGTTGAATATTTGGGTACAAGTATGAATTCTTCTTTCCTTGGAGCAAACCTTCCCTTGGGATTCCTCTCCCTACTTGATGTTTGTCACGTCCCCACCCCTCCCTTCTTGCCGAGGAGAGGACACCACTATTGTTGCGCTCTGTCATCATAACCGAGGATCTAGCCCCGTAAACATAAACAAAAATGCATTGAACATAAAAACATACATATGCATATGCATAATGCAATAATATATAGTGGAAGAAAATACATTTCAACACATTCATTATGTTCATAATAATTCATAAACAATTATATTGTAGAGTTAATACAGAAAATAAAAGAGAGTACTTATCTTGTAAATGAGTTGTCCCGCAACTAGCTATGTCACTGCAATGTTCCACCCAACCATAGGCCAGCTGTACTCATCAATCTATCATCAAAACTACCACCCCTGAGATGGGCATGATTTTCACAAGGAAAAGGGGAATAACAGGCTCACACATAGCCAAATACAAAACAAAATTTAGCCAAGCCAATCTACAATTGGGTTTATCAGGCTGTTAAGGAAGTGGAAATGAAGAATTGCTAAGATAGTGAGCTCAACCACCGAGCTATGGAAACCTACACAAGATCTATCTATCTTGTCCTCCACAATACCTACACACCAAACACAAGGAAGTATTCCCTTCACTGCTACACAATCCCTCAGGTCATACCTTCCCTTCCAGTGCTCTTCAAGGTGTTCATAGAAGAATAGCCAACCCCTCTTGATCCTTTTGTGAGTTTCCTCTCTTCAGTAGGTTTATCAAGCCAAATATGGGCCTCTTCCAATCCTAAGTCTTTTATGCCAAAACAATGATGCACATAACAACAAACACACACGCTCGACATTGAAAAAAAACGTTTTAGCAACCAAAAACAAAATCGTAGATGGGTAAATCAACCCTAGGTGTCACATACCCCAATTTTGTAAAATAATGTTATTTGTTTTAATTTGATTCCTAAGACATTATGTTAAATTTAATGCTAAGTAGAAACTGATGACTCAACAGAGTCAAAAGATGTGGAATGTAATTCTGAATATTTTATTTTTAATAAATAAAAAGTGGAAACAACTGCTTGGGAGAGTTGTTAATAAGAGTGTTACTAGTCAAACTGGTGGAAGGAACTAGGTGGAGAGCAAAAGACAAGTGCCAGCATCCTCAAACACTTCCTATGTTGTAGGTGGCAACTTCCCTACATTTTGGGTCATGATCCCCCAAGAAAGTGGGATTAGAGCAGGTGGTTCAATTAATGACAACTAACCCAAAAAGACCTAGGCAATCTTTTAAAAGTACCAAATGTAAAGAGCTGAGGCTGCTCAGATATTTTCCAAGAGAAGAATCATTCAGGTGGAATGCATTTCAAGGAAATCATTGGGAAAAAATGGAAAACTGTAAGGAAGGTGTTTGAGAGATAAACTGTAGTAACTTGATCTAATACGGCTTGCTAGCTGAGAGAAATGACTGACAAGTTCAGGACTGGTATTGAGTCTCAGGACTAGTAATTTATTATTTGTTGCACCTAGTTCTAGCCAGGGAGACTAGAGCAAGCTCAGGGGTCCTGAGGAGTCGCTGTTTGAGCGCTCTCCAAGAGTTGGTAGGGAGGAACAGCCTCCCATTGCTGTTGTCGACCAAGCTTTAAAAATAGGTTCTACTATTTATTAGTTTCTGAGTTATTATCTGTGTGTGATTGAATGATGCATTTGCAGTTTATAGTGTAAAAACTCAAAGGATACAATATCTTAGCTTGTTTAGTAATGAAATTATTCTTGAAGAGAAACAAACCCTACTTGTGTTTTTCCCCATCTAGAGTAATCTAGATCGTACTCTAGCATAGGTGGTGTATTTAATGAAGATAGTATGATGTAAATTAAAAATAAGATGTTAGCTTGATTATGAGAATGATTTCTGTTGTTTGTTATCAGAAGAAACAGTATTCTGTACAAGGAGTAGAGTTAGACCTAGACTGTGAATGTCACCTTTTTAGTATACTAAAGGAAAAAGAAGCTATGTTATTATATTAACAATAATATGTTTTGGTAGATAAACAGTTCTCTTCACAGCATACATTTCAGTAATCTCATTATTTATTTTGAAACCAAATAAAAGAATTTATTAGTTAAATTGGAGTAGGGTTAGGCTAAATAAAAATGCTTTACAACTCTACAGTTTATTTCTTTCCAGTTTAGAATAGTTAACTACTGTATGTATAGCAACCAAATTGAGAGTAAGAATAGGTAAACCTTGTTTTATTTCTACAGACAAACTAGTTGGTTCCAGATTTTATTTATTGGTTGGTAATGTAATTAATTAATTCATTTTTTATCTAGCTGAGCTTGAACAAGATCTACAGCTACTAACCTATCTTTTATAAAATTTAAACGAATACTACAATATATTTTACAGGATAGAACATAGATAGTTTGTTATTTCTTCTATTTTATAAATACTAATATTATAACATAAATAGGACAATATAGAATACTGGGGGGACCTCTTATAAATTATTTAGTACAGGTAGCATAAGAAATAAACAACAAAACACTTTCTCATTTTACATCCATACATAAACTAATACATAGATCATGTATGTAATTATAGAAACAGTAATTGTTTGTAGGTAAAACTACACTCATATTCCAATATAATAAATATTAAGTAAATATAAATTACTTACCTTAAATGATGTAACTAACAGTTACATAAATATAACGGTAAGAATATTAAATTACTTATAATCGAAAGGTTAACAAATATGAAAACAATATTTAAAAACTTTATTAGAATGGAGTAAAATAAAGAAAGATAATATAAAAACAATGTACAATTATCCTAGCAGGTAATATTTAAATAATATTACAGGGTAAAATTCAAATGCAATAACGCGCAGGAAATAAACTAACAGAACATAGATATGCTCAATTCACCGAGCTTAAATAACCATTTACACAATACAAATAATAACCAAATAAATTATAGTAGTACACTGTAATTTAAAGTAATTTAAAGAAACAGTAAATACATTTTTTTATATAGCCAAGTTAGGGTAAGACACTAATATATCAAAAATTTACAGCAGAGGTAAAACCAAAGAGTTTAAGCTCTTCTAATGCCTCTCGGCTTCAACAAAAAAATTCACAGAGTGAGGCTTAACAACCTTTCTTTCATTTACATATATAAACACAGTAACAAAAATAAATACCAAAATTTATAGTCACGGCTTAAGCCGGAAAACCCCGCATAAAGCAAGGGTTTCAACATCAATTAAAAACAGTGAATCAAGTAACCCAGGTAAACCAAAACCACGAGGGTTTGCAGGCCATGGAGACAACTAGCAATTGTTCCGTAAGGGACCGGACAAGGAATAACATCCATGGGGTATCCAAGGCTTACCCGTGAACAAGCCGTTGCCACAGCCTCGTACCAACCACGCAGAAGGATAGGTCGACACCTGTGGAACATCGAACATTAAAATTGTTAATATCTTGCTGTATATAAGCTAGAACATGTTAAAACAAGAAATGAAGTTATAGTATTTTCTTCTTACCTCAAATCTTAACTGAAGCGTAACCACCCACAATCAGCAGTATAGCTAACAACGCGAGGAGAAGCCAAAACTTCATCTGCCACAGGAAAAATGGAGTTAACCCACGCAGCAGTGGCCAGCGAAGGTCAAAAGATGGAGCGATAAGCCAAGTAGGAATAACGCTTGGGCCACAAATTTTCCAACCCTAAAAACCCTCTTGCTGCAAAACCTTAAAGTCTTATAAGTCTCAAGAGGTGAGCCTGCGACACTCACTACCAAGTTGCGGGAGATTAAAACATTGCAGTCTGGAGAATTCCGGAAGGAGCGAGCAGCAAAAAGGACAAACCCTGGAGGAAAACCAACAACCCAGCTCATGCAGAAATCAGTTCGTTACAATTCATCTCTATAAGCATTCAGGGTGAGCTCACAGTGAGCAGGAGACAAAGAAGCGAGCTGGGAGACTACCTGCTACGAGTAGCAGAGCGACGGGACGAGCAACCAAGACTACCAACATAGTAGTAGAGCGGCCAAAGGCTGAAAACAACAGGGAAGAATAACAAGTTAGGGTTCGTCCATGCTTTATAACAACATACCACTTGGTTGTGATGAGTCCACGTACTCATTAAAATTATTTGCATGCAGTGGGTAAATCCCTATAGTCATCGCGTGCAATCAACCCGCGAATTATCACTCCAATCAGATGATGTTTCGAAGGTTCGGTAAGGTTTGATACTCCAAAGTCAACTAGCATTGCACGCTGAAATATAAACAACAAGACAATAGTAATATTGTTAAGTGTTAAAACTCATCAAACACGTGGAGAAATAATACGGCCCATCTTATTACAATTGGTATATACTTAATAAAGGATTATAAAAACTTAGATCGAGGTTAAACCTTATATCCATTATGGCGCAGTCCATTTCATAACCCATTCATTTATACTTTGCAACATAATCTTTCAACAAACTATTACAAATATGGTAAAGGTTAAGCCACTTGTCATTTTAACAAAAGATTCTTCAACAATAAAAGTTATGCCTTTAAGCTCATTATGGGCGGGGTCCGTATTACTACCCATGGTTATACTAACATGATAATCATTCTTTCAATGGTTATAAATCCATTAAGAACATGCCTTTTAATAACTAAAAAAAGAAATTCATAAAACCTAGTTTTGATAAATAACTATCTTGTGAGATTGATTCCAGTAATGCCTTTAAGTAATTATCTTTGTTTAAACCATTACGTTTGCAAACAAAAAGGTTAAGCATTATAGTATTTCTCAGGTTTGACATCTTACAACTTTCGATGATTTAATAACCTTAACTGGGACATATCATCCGCATAAGTTATGTGCAGAAGAATTAGGTTCTTTCACACTATCTTAGTTTAATTGATAGCTGTATGAACAAAGAGATAAATTCCTTCAAACTTTCCAAGCTTTGGAAGATAAAATAAAAGTTTAAAAACTCTTTATTTATGCACATTACTTTCATATTCCATGGGGTAATCAAATCTAACATGACGTACATGGTATAGATTCACAATTTAAGATAGACTCCTAACGTAATAATTCTGCCATCTTTTAGCCTGTATGTAAAGAAAGATTTAAGACGTGTACACACGACGACCATGGTAAACATTGATAAACATCGAGGAGTTTAGTACACAATAAAAACTATAAATTATAACTACTAGAGAGAAAGCAACTGTCGCAATTACTGATAGGACTGAATCTCATTTCCTTTGTGTTTTTAAAAAAGAATAACGATTTAATGGTTTTACCTCATAAAGCATTTGGAATTGAATAACATTTATATTCTTTTACTGAGTTATTAATTTGCGACAAACATATATCTATATGCATAATGATTATTGACAAGCGGCACCGAATCTTTCTTACCTATAAATCTGTAAGAGCAGGTAAACTTTCTGCGTTAGCTGAAAAGCTAAGTAAGCCCAGAATACCAAGACAGTTCCACCTTGTGGTCGCAAAGAAAACAAATCATTAAACTGAAAAAGAATTATTCTATAAAATAAACAGAATCAAGTAGATAATTCAGATTATGAAATCATTAACATATAACTAATTAAAACAATTAGTTGACTACATTAATGAAGTTTATCAGTATTTTCAAAGTTTTAAATTTTTCGGAAATTTTGGGACTTTGACATTTGGTATCAGAGCACAAGGTTCAAACACTAGGCCTTGATGCAGCCCAACTAGCTTTCATAGAACAGTAAATTAAAAAATATATATATATGCTAACATATATTTTGTTTCATCTTAAGAATAGAAAATTTCCTTTTCTGAAGTTTAACAGGCAGGTATGGAAAAGCAGTGGGAGAGTATGCACAGGAGGAGTCTCCAGATACAGAAACAAGAAATTTTCCCAGAGAACCTATGTTAGAAGAGGGGACTGCTAACTCCTTAGAGCTGTTACAGACTGTAAAAGATTTAAAAACTGAAATGGAATCAGTAAAGAGGGAGAAAGAAAGGATCCTAAAGGCTCAGGAAGAATTGAACCAAATTTTAATAGAAAAGTTCCAAACTGAAGGAAGGAGTAGAAGGTCAGAATCTGAGGATGTTAGTCATCAAAGAAGATCCAAAAAGATGAAGCTGGCAAAAACTGAAAGCAGTTCATTATCTGAAGGGTTTGGTGAACGAAAAAGTTACCATACTACTAGTGACAGTAGTGAAGATGATTTGTATGATAGAAAGAAGAAATACAAACCATACGAGGAAATTTCACGGTAGTTCAAAAAGATAAAGCCCCCAACTTTTAATGGAGAGACTGATAAGGGGGAGGAAGCAAAGTCCTGGTTATCTGGGATGAAGAAGTATTTTCATATATATAATTATTCTAATCAGTTAAAGGAAAGGATGGCAATATATAATCTCTCAAGAAAAGATGATATATGGTGGCAAGACCTGAAGAGAGTTAAGGGTATAAGAGAAAAAGAAGTAAATTGGAGTACCTTTAAAAGGTATTCCATGAAGAAATTTTTGTCTGAACAGTATTACGAGGAAAGAGCTAAAGAGTTTTATGAATTGAAGTTAGGTTCAATGACCATGAAGGATTTGAACAACAAATTCTTAAGTTTACTTAGGTATGTACCCTACCTACTAAATGAGAAACCGAAAGTATAGTGATTTCTTAGATGTCTACCATATCATATCAAAGACAGAATTGAATATGATAACCTGAAGACTTTGGAGGAAGCTATGAGGAAGGCTAATTTTTGTTTTGAGCAGAACCGGAAGAAAGAAGGCTTGGCCAACTGAAAGGCTAAGAAAAGTAACAATCATCCTGAATTTAAGAAAAAGGAATTTGTACCTCACAGGAATTTCAAGAATAATAAGACCAAAAATTATTCTAACAACAAGAATTTCTAGGGAAATAGGAATGGTACTTCCAACAATTCAAATAATTTTAAGGGCAAGGAAGCTGCAAATAACCATGGAAATTTTACCAAGATTTTTGAACGTAAAGAGCCTGTTAAGTGCTGGGAATGTAATGGCCCGCACTATGCTTCAGTATGTCCAAACTGGAAAAAGACTATCAGCAATATTCATACTGTATAGGAGGAGATGACCGTTGGAGAACTAGCAAGGAGCATGCCCAGAATTAACGCGGCTTTGGAGAACCGCCAAGCTAACTATCAGACTTCCATGGTGGAAGTAGAAGGTATGATTAAACAGACCCCTATAACCATTTTAATTGATCCAGGAGCTAGTCTCAGTTATATTGCACCTCAGATAGTGGAAAAATGTAAGTTGTCTGTCGATAAGTTTCAAAATCCTTGGTTAGTTCAATTAGCCATTGGGGCAAAAAGAAAAGTAACATGTTTTGTGAAATAATGTGTTTTACTTATGGATGAATTTGAAACTGTAGCTAAGCTTAATGTTTTGCCACTTGGCTCATATGATTTGATGATTGGTATGGACTGGTTAAAACAGCATAAAGTAATTTTAAACTGTTACGACAAAATGTTTACATGCTTAAATAGTGATGAACAACCAGTAAAGGTTAAGGGTATTCCTAGAAAAACTATAGTAAGGCAGATTTCTCCTTTACAACTTAAAAGATCTGTTAGAAAAAAAATGTAAAGCCTATGCAGTAACTATTACAGATGAGGAAGGTAAAACTAAAATAGATAAGTTAAAAATAGAAAATATTCATGTTTTAAAATAATATACTGACGTATTCCCAGAAGAAATTTCAGGATTACCTCCAAGGAGGGAATTGGATTCTACCATTGAACTGGTACCAGGTGCGGTACCTAGTTCAAAGGCCCCTTATCGAATGAGCATTTTAGAACTTAATGAGCTAAAATCATAGTTAAAAGAGTTAATTGATAAAAAGTACATTCAACCTAGTGTGTCTCCTTGGGGGGCACCGGTCATCTTTGTTAAAAATAAATATGGAACCATTCGATTATGCATAGACTACTGTCAGCTAAACAAGATGACTATTAAAAATATATATCCGTTGCCCCACATAGATGATCTGTTTGATCAAATACTTGGAGCCATGGTGTTTTCGAAGATAGATTTGAGGTCAGGATATCATCAAGTGAGAATTAAAGATAAATATATCTTCAAGACAGCCTTTAGAACAAGATATGGACACTACGAGTTTGTCGTAATGCCATTTGGGCTTACTAACGCACCAGCTGTCTTTATGTGCTTAATGAATAATATAATGCATAATTATTTAGATAAGTTTGTGGTCGTGTTTATCGATGACATCTTAATCTACTCAAAAACAGAAGAGGAACATAAAGAACACTTAAAAATTATTTTGCAAGAGTTGCGAGAACATCAACTCTTCATGAAGTTTAGTAAGTGTGACTTCTTTAAGGATAAAATTCAGTATCTAGGTCACGTAGTGACCAAGGAAGGAATTTCTGTAGATCTTGAAAAGATACGGGCAATCAAAGATTGGCCGGTTCCTGAAGATGTAACGGATGTTAGGTCATTCATGGGAATTACCGGTTATTACCGAAGATTCATTGAAGGCTTTTCAAGAATAGAAACTCCGATAACTTCCTTACAAAAGAAAGGAAAGAAATTTGACTGGAACCTAAAATGTGAAGAAAGTTTTAAGAAGTTAAAAACCTTATTGACTAGTGCACCTACTCTAAGAATAGAAGATCCTAATAAATATTCCATAGTGTGTACTGATGCCTGTAATGATGGCTTAGGCGGTGTTCTGACTCAAGAAGGGCATGTTATCGCCTATGAATCTAGAAAATTAAAAATTCACGAAAAAAATTACACAACTTATGATCTAGAACTAGCAGCTGTAATGCATGCCTTAAAAATGTGGTGACATCATTTAATTGGCAAAAAAATTATTTTAATGACTGATAATAAAGAACTGAAATATCTTCTAGATCAACCTAATTTAAACGCTAGACAAGCTAGTTGGTTAGCTTTCTTAAGTGAGTATGATTTTGAAATCCAGCATATAAAGGGTAAGGAGAATAAGGTAGCTGATGCATTAAGCAGAAACGCTAAGCTGAACTTTACAACAACAATCAGCACTTATGCTTCAGATTTAAATGAACAACTCAAAGAAGGGATAAAACAAGATGAAAGTTATCAAAAATTGCAAATTACAGTTAAGGAAGGACCTACAGAAAGCTTAATAAAATGTTATAGTATAAATGAAAATGAATTTTTATTATTTGAAAATAAACTGTATGTACCTAATGTGCCTAAGGTTAAGTTGTTAATTCTGGATGAAGTCCATAAAACACCATATTCAGGACATCGAGGTTATCAAAAGACTATAACCATGCCAAGGAAAGAATATTTTTGGTCAAATATGAAAACTAAAGTAGCTGATTACATTGCAAGGTGTTTAGAATGTCAATAGGTGAAAACTGAACACCAACACCCAGCTGGTTTGCTACAACCTTTACCTATTCCTAGCTGGAAATGGGAAGTGATTAGCTTAGATTTTATTACTGGACTGCCCAGAAATTAGAATCAAAATGACTCTATTATGGTGGTGGTTGATAAGTTAAGAAAGGAAGCACATTTTATTCCTGTTAAAACTACTTACAAAGCTGCCAATATAGTTGATATCTTCTTAAAGCAGATTTTTCGGTTACATGGAGTACCGAAAGTTATAATCTCGGACAGAGATCCTAAATTCACAAGAAATTTTTGGAAGTGCTTGTTTAAAGGATTAAAATACAACATTGAATTTCAGTACTTCCTTCCATCCTCAAACCGATGGACAAACTGAAAGAGTGAATTAGGTACTAGAGGATTTATTGAGAATGTATGTGAAAGATCAGCCAGGTAAGTGGGAAGATTATTTACATCTAGCAGAGTTTGCATATAATAATAACTATCAGTCATCAGCTAAATTTAGTCCATTTGAAATTTTATATGGACGAAAATGCAACACTCCTATCTCTTGGAATAATCCAGTAGATAGATTAGTGTTAGGTCCAGAATTGTTGAAAGAAATCTAAGAGATTGTGAAGCAAGTGCAGGGAAATCTGAAGGTGGCACAGGATCGGCAGAAAAGTCAAGTAGACTTAAAAAGAACTCCCAAGGAGTTCTAGGTAGGTGAACATGTGTTCATCAAGGTAAGGCCCAAGAAAAGCTCTCTAAGACTGGGGAGTTGTGCAAAGTTGGCACCACGTTACTGTGGTCCGTTTGAAATTTTATCTAGGATTAGCCAAGTAGCCTACCAATTAGCATTACCACCTAACTTGAAATTACATAATGTTTTTTATATCTCTGTTTTAAAGAAGTATGTTCATGATGCTACTCATGTGGTTAATTGGAATGCTGTACAGGTGGAACCAGAAGGAGAAATTTTGGTGGAACCGGACTGTATCCTTGGGAGGAGGAAAATTACACTTCGGAACTGCACCATTGGAAAGGTGAAGGTGCAATGGAAGCACCTTAGTCCTGAAGAGGCCACCTGGGAACTAGAAAGTAAGATGCAGGAAGCATACCCAAATCTGTTCTAAGGGACTTCGGAAGATGAAGAATAAGTAACATCGAGGACGATGTTACATTTTAAGGGGGTGTGTATGTCACATACCCCAATTTTGTAAAATAATGTTATTTGTTTTAATTTGATTCCTAATAAATTATGTTAAATTTAATGCTAAGTAGAAACTGATGACTCAACAGAGTCAAAAGATGTGGAATGTAATTCTGAATATTTTATTTTTAATAAATAAAAAGTGGAGACAACAGCTTGGGAGAGCTGTTAATAAGAGTGTTACTGGTCAAACTGGTGGAAGGAACTAGGTGGAGAGAAAAAGACAAGTGGAAGAATCCTCAAACACTTTCTATGTTGCAGGTGGGAACTTCCCTACATTTGGGGTCATGATACCCCAATAAAGTGGGATCAGAGCAGGTGGCTCAATTAATGACAACTAACCCAAAAAGACCTAGGCAATCTTTTAAAAGTACCCAATGTAGAGAGCTGAGGCTGCTCAGATATTTTTCAAGAGAAGAATCATTCAAGTGGAATGAATTTCAAGGAATTCATTGGGAAAAAAGGGAAAACTGTAAGGAAGGCGTTTGAGAGATAAACTGCAGTAACTTGATCTGATACAGCTTGCTAACTGACAGAATTGACTGACAAGTTCAGGACTGGTATTGAGTCTCAGGACTAGTACTTGATTATTTGCTGCACCTATTTCCAGCCAGGGAGACCAGAGCAAGCTCGAGGGTCCTGAGGAGTTGTTATTTGAGCACTCTCCAGGAGTTGGTAGGGAGGAACGGCCTCCCATTGCTGTTGTCGACCAAGCTTTAAGAACAGGTTCTACTATTTATTAGTTTCTGCGTTATTATCTGTGTGTGATTGAATGATGCATTTACAGTTTATAGTGTAAAAACTCAAAGGATACAATATCTTAGCTTGTTTAGTAATGGAATTATTCTTGAAGAGAAACAAACGCTATCTATGTTTTTCCCCACCTGGAGTAATCCAGATCGTACTCTAGCACAGGTGGTGTATTTAATGAAGATAGTATGATGTAAATTTAAAATAAGATGTTAGCTTGATTATGAGAATGATTTATGTTGTTTGTTATCAGAAGAAACAGTATTCTGTACAAGGAGTAGAGTTAGACCTAGACTGTGAATGTCAGCTTTTTAGTATACTAAAGGAAAAAGAAGCTATGTTATTATATTAACAGTAATATGTTTTGGTAGATAAACAGTTCTCTTCACAGCATACATTTCAGTAATCTCATTATTTATTTTGAAACCAAATAAAAGAATTTATTAGTTAAACTGGAGTAGGGTTAGGCTAAATAAAAATGCTTTACAACTCTACAGTTTATTTCTTTCCAGTTTAGGATAATTAACTACTGTATGTATAGCAACCAAACTGAGAGTAAGAATAGGTAAACCTTGTTTTATTTCTACAGACAAACTAGTTGGTTCCAGATTTTATTTATTGGTTGGTAATGTAATTATTTCATTCATTTTTTATCTAGCTGAGCTTGAACAAGATCTACAGCTACTAACCTATCTTTTATAAAATTTAAACGAATACTACAATATATTTTACAGGATAGAACATAGATAGTTTGTTATTTCTTCTATTTTATGAATACTAATATTATAACATAAATAGGACAATATAGAATACTAGGGGGACCTCTTATAAATTATTTAGTACAGGTAGCATAAGAAATAAATAACAAAACACTTTCTCATTTTACATCCATACATAAACTAATACATAGATAATGTATGTAATTATAGCAACAGTAATTGTTTGTAGGTAAAACTACCCTCATATTCCAATATAATAAATATTAAGTAAATATAAATTACTTACCTAAATGATGTAACTAACAGTTACATAAATATAACGGTAAGAATATTAAATTACTTGTAATCAAAAGGTTAACAAATATGAAAACAATATTTAAAAACTTTATTAGAATGGAGTAAAATAAAGAAAGATAATATAAAAACAATGTACAATTATCCTAGCAGGTAATATTTAAATAATATTACAGGGTAAAATTCAAATGCAATAACGCGTAGGAAATAAACTAACAGAACATAGATATGCTCGATTCACCGAGCTTAAATAACCATTTACACAATACAAATAATAACCAAATAAATTACAGTAATACATTGTAATTTAAAGTAATTTAAAGAAACAATAAATACATTTGTTTATATAGCCAAGTTAGGGTAAAACCTCAATATATCAAAAATTTACAGCAGAGGTAAAACCAAAGAGTTTAAGCTCTTCTAATGCCTCTCAGCTTCAACAAAAAAATTCACAGACTGAGGCTTAACAACCTTTCTTTCATTTACATATATAAACACAGTAACAAGAATAAATACCAAAATTTACAGTCACAGCTTAAGCCGGAAAACCTCGCATAAAGCAAGGGTTTCAACATCAATTAAAAATAGTGAATCAAGTAACCTAGGTAAACCAAAACCACGAGGGTTTTGCAGGCCACGGCGACAACTAGCAATTGTCCTGTAAGGGACCGGACACGGAAGAACAACCATGGGGTATCCAAGGCTTACCTGTGAACAAGCCATTGCCACAGCCTCACACCAACCACGCAGAAGGATAGGTCGACACCTGTGGAACATCAAACATTAAAATTGTTAATATCTTACTGTATATAAGCTAGAACGTGTTAAAACAAGAAATAAAGTTATAGTATTTGCTTCTCACCTCAAATATTAACTGAAGCGTAACCACCCACAATCAGCAGTACAGCTAACAACACGAGGAGAAGCCAAACCTTCATTTGCCACAGGTAAAATGGAGTTAACCCACGCAGCAGTGGCCAGCGAAGGTCAAAAGATGGAGCAATAAGCCAAGCAGGAATAACGCTTGGGCCGCAACTTTTCCAACCCTAAAAACCCTCTTGCTGCAAAACCTTAAAGTCTTATAAGTCTCAAGAGGTGAGGCCGCGACACTCACTACCAGGCTATAGGAGATTAAAACACTGCAGTATGGAGAATTCCAAAAGGAGCGAGCAGCAAAAAGGACAAACCCTGGAGGAAAACCAACAACCCAGCTCATGCAGAAATCAGTTCTTTACAATTCATCTCTATAAGCGTTCAGGGTGATCTCACAGCAAGCAGGAGACAAAGAAGCGAGCTGGGAGACTACCTGCTAAGAGTAGCAGAGCGACGGGATGAGAAACCAAGACTACCAACACAGTAGCAGAGCGGCCGGAGGCCGAAAACAACGGGGAAGAATAACAAGTTAGGGTTCGTCCATGCTTTATAACAACATAACACTTGGCTGTGATGAGTCCATATACTCATTACAATTATTTGCATGCAGTGGGTAAATCCCTATAGTCACTACGTACAATCAACTCGCGAATTATCACTCCAATCACATGATGTTTCGAAGGTTCGGTAAGGTTTGATACTCCAAAGTCAACTAGCACTGCACGCTGAAATATAAACAACAGGACAATAGTAATATTGTTAAGTATTAAAACTCATCAAAAGTGTGGGGAAATAATACGATCCATCTTATTACAATTGATATATACTTAATAAAGGATTATAAAAACTTAGATTGAGGTTAAACCTTATATCCATTATGGCGCAATCCATTTCATAACCCATTCTTTTTTACTTTGCAACATAATCCTTCAACAAACTATTACAAGTATGGTAAAGGTTAAGCCACTTGTCATTTTAACAAAAGATTCTTCAACAATAAAAGTTATGCCTTTAAGCTCATCAAGGGCGGGGTCCGTATTACTACCCATGGTTATACTAACATGATAATCATTCTTTCAATGGTTATAAATCCGTTAAGAACATGCCTTTTAATAACTAAAAAAGGAAACTCATAAAACCTAGTTTTGATAAATAACTATCTTGTGAGATTGATTCCAGTAATGCCTTTAAGTAATTATCTTTGTTTAAACCATTAAGTTTTCAAACAAAAAGGTTAAGCATTATAGTATTTCTCAGGGTTGACATCTTATAACTTTCGATGATTTAATAACCTTAACTGGGCCATATCATCCGCATAAGTTATGTGCATAATAATTAGGTTCTTTCACACTATCTTAGTTTAATTGATAGCTGTATGAACAAAGAGATAAATTCCTTCAAACTTTCCAAGCTTTGGAAGATAAAATAAAATTTTAAAAACTCTTTATTTATGCGCATTATTTTCATATTCCATGGGCTAATCAAATCTAACATGACGTACATGGTATAGATTCACAATTTAAGATAGACTCCTAACGTAATAATTCTTCCATCTTTTAGCCTATGTAAAGAAAGATTTAAGACGCGTACACATGACAACCATGGTAAACATTGATAAACATCGAGGAGTTTAGTACACAATAAAAACTATAAATTATAACTACTAGAGAGAAAGCAACTGTCGCAATTACTGATAGGACTGAATCTCATTTCCTTAGTGTTTTTAAAAAAAGAATAACGATTTAATGGTTTTAACTCATAAAGCATTTGGAATTGAATAGCATTTATATTCTTTTACTGAGTTATTAATTTGCGAGGAACATATATCTGTATGCGTAATGATTATTGACAAGCGGCACCGGATCTTTCTTACCTGTAAATCTGTAAGAGCAGGTAAACTTTCTGCGTTAGCTGAAAAGCTAAGTAAGCCCAGAAAACCAAGACAGTTCCACCTTGTGGTCGCAAAGAAAAACAAGTCATTAAACTGAAAAAGAATTATTCTATAAAATAAACATAATCAAGTAGATAATTCAGATTATGAAATCATTAACATATAACTAATTAAAACAATTAGTTGACTGCATTAATGAAGTTTATCAGTATTTTCAAAGTTTTAAATTTTTTGGAAATTTTGGGACTTTGACATGTGGTATTAGAGCACAAGGTTCAAACACTAGGCCTTGATACAGCCCAACTAGCTTTCATAGAACAGTAAATTTTAAAAAAAAAATGCTAACATATATTTTGTTTCATGTTAAGAACAGAAAATTTCCTTTTCTGAAGTTTAACAGGCAGGTATGGAAAAGCTGGGAGAGTATGCACAAGAGGAGTCTCCAGATACATAAACAAGAAATTTGCCTAGAGAACCTATGTTAGAAGAGGGGACTGTTAACTCAGCAGAGCTATTACAGACTGTAAAAGATTTAAAAAATGAAATGGAATCAGTAAAGAGGGAGAAAGAAAGGATCCTAAAGGCTCAGGAAGAATTGAACCAAATTTTAATAGAAAAGTTCCAAACTGAAGGAAGGAGTAGAAAGTCAAAATCTGAGGATGTTAGTCATCAAAGAAGATCCAAAAAGACGAAGCTGGAAAAAACTAAAAGCAGTTCATCATCTGAAGGGTTTGGTGAATGACAAAGTTACCATACTACTAGTGACAGTAGTGAAGATGATTTGTATGACAGAAAGAAGAAATACAAACCATACGAGGAAATTTTAGGGGAATTCGAAAAGATAAAGCCCCCAACTTTTAATGGAGAGACTGAGAAGGGGGAGGAAGCAGAGTCCTAGTTATCTGGGATGAAAAAGTATTTTCATATATATAATTATTCTAATCAGTTAAAGGAAAGGATGGCAATATATAATCTCTCAGGAAAAGATGATATATGGTGGCAAGACCTAAAGAGAGTTAAGAGTATAAGAGAAAAAGAAGTTAATTGGAATACCTTTAAAAGGTATTTCAAGAAGAATTTTTTGTCTGATCAGTATTACGAGGAAAGAGCTAAAGAGTTTTATGAATTGAAGTTAGGTTCAATGACCATGAAGGATTTGAACAGCAAATTCTTAAGTTTACTTAGGTATGTACCCTACCTAGTAGACGAGAAACCGAAAGTACAGCGATTTCTTAGCTGTCTACCATATCATATCAAAGACAGAATTGAATATGATAACCCGAAGACTTTGGAGGAAGCTATGAGGAAGGATAATTTTTGTTTTGAGCAGAACCGAAAGAATGAAGGCTTGGCCAACTGAAAGGCTAAGAAAAATAACAATCAGCCTGAATTTTAGAAGAAGGAATTTGTACCTCATAGGAATTTCAAGAATAATAAGACCAAAAATTATTCTAACAACAAGAATTTCCAGGGAAATAGGAATGGTACTTCCAATAATTTGAATAATTTTAAGGGCAAGGAAGCTGCAAATAACCATGGAAATTTTACCAAGAGTTTTGAACATAAAGAGCTTGTTAAGTGCTGGGAATGTAATGGCCCGCACTATGCTTCAGTATGTCCAAACCGGAAAAAGACTGTCAGCAATATTCATATTGTACAGGAGGAGATGACCGTTGGAGAACTAGCAAGGAGCATGCCTAGAATTAACGCGGCTTTGGAGAACCACCAAGCTGACTATCAGACTTCCATGGTGGAAGTAGAAGGTATGATTAAACAGACCCCTGTAACCATTTTAATTGATCCAGGAGCTAGTCTCAGTTATATTGCACCTCAGATAGTGGAAAAATGTAAGTTGTCTGTCGATAAGTTTCAAAATCCTTGGTTAGTTCAATTAGCCACTGGGGCAAAAAGAAAAGTAACATGTTTTGTGAAAGAATGTGTTTTACTTATGGATGAATTTGAAACTGTAGCTAAGCTTAATGTTTTGCCACTTGGCTCATATGATTTGTTGATTGGTATGGACGGTTAGAACAGCATAAAATAATTTTAAACTGTTATGACAAAACTTTTACATGCTTAAATAGTGATGAACAACCAATAAAGGTTATGGGTATTCCTAGAAAAACTATAGTAAGGCAGATTTCTGCTTTACAACTTAAAAGAGTTGTTAGAAAAGGATGTAAAGCCTATGCAGTAACTATTACAGATGAGGAAGGTAAAACTAAAACAGATAAGTTAAAAATAAAAAATATTCATGTTTTAAAAGAATATACTGACGTATTCCCAGAAGAAATTCCAGGATTACCTCCAAGGAGGGAATTGGATTCCACCATTGAACTGGTACCAGGTGCGGTACCTAGTTCAAAGGCCCCTTATCGAATGAACATTTTAGAACTTAATGAGCTAAAATCACAGTTAAAAGAGTTAATTGATAAAAAGTACATTCGACCTAGTGTGTCTCCTTGGGGGGCACCGGTCATCTTTGTTAAAAAGAAAGATGGAACCATGCGATTATGCATAGACTACCATCAGCTAAACAAGATGACTATTACAAATAGATATCCGTTGCCCTACATAGATGATCTGTTTGATCAACTACGTGGAGCCACGGTGTTTTCGAAAATAGATTTGAGGTCAGGATATCATCAAGTGAGAATTAAAGATGAAGATATCTTCAAGACAACCTTTAGAACAAGATATGGACACTACGAGTTTGTCGTAATGCCATTTGGGCTTACTAACGCACCAGCTGTCTTTATGTGCTTAATGAACAATATAATGCATAAGTATTTAGATAAGTTTGTGGTCTTGTTTATCGATGACATCTTAATCTACTCAAAAATAGAAGAGGAACATAAAGAACACTTAAAAATTATTTTGCAAGAGTTGCGAGAACATCAGCTCTTCATGAAGTTTAGTAAGTGTGACTTCTTTTAGGATAAAATTCAGTATCTAGGTCACGTAGTGACCAAGGAAGGAATTTTTGTAGATCCTGAAAAGATACGGGCAATCGAAGATTAGCCAGTTCCTAAAGATGTAATGGATGTTATGTCATTCATGGGAATTACCAGTTATTACCGGAGATTCATTGAAGGCTTTTCAAGAATAGTAAATACGATAACTTCCTTACAAAAGAAAGGAAAGAAATTTGACTGGAACCTGAAATGTGAAGAAAGTTTTAAGAAGTTAAAAACCTTATTGACTAGTGCACCTATTCTAAGAATAGCAGATCCTAATAAAGATTTCGTAGTGTGTACTGATGCCTGTAATAATGGCTTATACGGTGTTCTGACTCAAGAAGGGCATGTTATCGCCTATGAATCTAGAAAATTAAAAATTCACGAAAAGAATTATGCAACTTATGATCTATAACTAGCAGCTGTAATACATGCCTTAAAAATGTGGCGACATCATTTAATTGGCAGAAAATTTATTTTAATAACTGATAATAAAGGACTGAAATATCTTCTAGATCAACCTAATTTAAACGCTAGATAAGCTAGGTGGTTAGCTTTCTTAAGCGAGTATGATTTTGAAATCCAACATATAAAGGGTAAGGAGAATAAGGTGGCTGATGCATTAAACAGAAACGCTAAGCTGAACTTTACAGCAGCAATCAGCACTTATGCTTCAGATTTAAATGAACAGCTTAAAGAAGGGATAAAACAAGATGAAAGTTATCAAAAATTGCAAATTACAGTTAAGGAACGACCTACAGAAAGCTTAATAAAAGGTTATAGTATAAATGAAAATGAATTTTTATTATTTAAAGATAAACTGTATGTACCTAATGTGCCTAAGGTTAAGTTGTTAATTCTGGATGAAGTCCATAAAACACCATATTCAGGACATCGAGGTTATCAAAAGACTATAACCATGCTAAGGAAAGAATATTTTTGGCCAAATATGAAAACTGAAGTAGCTAAATACATTGCAAGGTGTTTAGAATGTCAACAGGTGAAAACTGAACACCAACACCCAGCTGGTTTGCTACAACCTTTACCTATTCCTAGCTGGAAATGGGAAGTGATTAGCTTAGATTTTATTACTGGACTGCCTAGAAATCAGAATCAAAATGACTCTATTATGGTGGTGGTTGATGAGTTAAGAAAGGCAACACATTTTATTCCTGTTAAAACTACTTACAAGGCTGCCAATATAGCTAATATCTTCTTAAAGCAAATTTTTTGGTTACATGGAGTACCGAAAGTTATAATCTCAGATAGAGATCCTAAATTCACAGGAAATTTTTGGAAGTTCTTGTTTAAAGGATTAAATACAACATTAAATTTCAATACTTCCTTCCATCCTCAAATCGATGGACAAACTGAAACAGTGAATCAGGTACTAGAGGATTTATTGAGAATGTATGTGAAATATCAGCCAGGTAAGTGGGAAGATTATTTACATCTAGTAGAGTTTGCATATAATAATAACTATCATTCATCAGCTAAATTTAGTCCATTTGAAATTTTATATGGACGAAAATGCAACACTCCTATCTCTTGGAATAATCCAATAGATAGATTAGTGTTAGTTCCAGAATTGTTATGTATGGCACGCCATGCACATTGGACTATATTCTATGCCTACACTAGTACAAAATGAGGAATTAGCTACTACGTGACTAAAAATTCTAGTCACCACAGGTTTTTCAAGTGATTTACTACTAAATATGAACAATTTTGATTGACCCAACTATAAACGACTAAAATTAATGACTAAGTTAGTCACCAGTTAACAAATATGACTAGACAATAAGTGACAGAGTTATAAACGACTAATTTAGTCACGACATAAAAAATGAATAACTAGAAGAATATGAATTAGTCATTTTTAATTGTGTCAAGGAAAATTGCAATTGTGACGATGAAGTGTTACAATTTAGTAAATTTTGTAAATTGTCTACCTTCTATTAGTAATATTGGTGCCATGCACCTCGATCTTCAGAGATCCAACAAAGCAATTGAACGAATTTGCTCTTGACCATCTTTATTCCTATTGCACTATTGAAGCAAACCGTTAAGCGTGTGCCAAAGAAAATTAGGTTCCTATAGTTATGAATTAGGTACTAGAACTAGTACCATATCGATACCTAGAAGCATCATAACTAGTTGTTGATCCTTCAATGTAAGAGTCCCAAGTCCCATACTAAGGTGCTTTTCTAACTTCAATATAACTATCATGATTTGTGACCATCGAACTAGCTCCACCAATCGATGTAGCTTCACCAGGATCAATTCCTTTAAACATCGTAGCAATTGATCCAATAATAATTGAACCGATGGAAGCACCAAGAACAATATTTTAACCAATCAAAGACTCAATTATAATTAAACTAGGGTGCTGACCCAGAACCAGTCTCAGATCCATATGCAGTAAAGGTAGAAGCCCAACCCCATCTCGAAGTTTCAGGTAAATATTTTGATTCCTCGATCTCTAACAGTCCTGATCACCTCATAGAATATGATATGTATAATGCAGTGATGACCTCTCCTTATCACTATCAAGTTAAACCTCCTTTATGCATTGTTGGCAAGGTAAATTTTGCATCTGACGTCACCACCCTCCTAATTCACGATGTGCACAACTAGAGACATCCAGTGAGGTATCTACAACTCCAGATGTTAGTGGATGTGTTTGCTGGCATCAAGCCTCTTCTCTAAGTGCAATATTGTTGTTAACCTGTACACTCAAAATTAGTTCAACTAATTGTCGTCAATGTTGTTGGGCATTTGTCTAGTTATGTGCTAGTAAGTTGAATCATTTTGGGTTAATAGTCACACTAATATATGTCGATAAGTTTATTAGGGATGCCATTCATGAATGTGGAGACACATCAAGTGGATTCCCCACAATATTTATTCAAAAAAAATAGAAAAGTTAAATATCATGAATGAATATATCAATCTTTAAGCCCCAATTTTAGTTGTTAGAGTAATAGCTTGAGTGGGTCTAATGGTTAAGAACATGTGTTTCCTCCCAGGAGGTCACATGTTCAAATCCGGAGGGGGGTAGGTTATGTACACCTATGTAGACTTCAGCAGTTAAATAGTTGCACAAAGGAGGCTCCTTGTCCCACAATTAAGGGGGTCTTATACAACAAAATTGGTGTCTAGCTCGCTTGACTGTGATCTTAAAAATTGATTATTATTATTTCTTGAAAATGAGGAAATAAATTCAACACAAATGGAATGGAAGTACACAAAAAATCCCTTTAGAAAAATAGGTCTACCTAATCGAAACCATAGATTATTGTCAAGTGATTGGGAGACAAGTTTCAGACTCTAAATCATAAGCTACTAGAATGATTAACATAAATTTAAACCTAATTAATTACTAGGAACTTTAAATTCATTATTATTATTTTTATTATCATAGAACAACAATAATTATATTTACACCCCAAAAAAAATTTAATGTTTTCGTTTACAAATCCATGAATATTATTATTTTTATTATCATAGAACAACAATAATTATATTTACACCCCCCCAAAAAATTAATGTTTTAGTTTACAAATCCATGGAAAGGACTTGAGTTCTTGATATCTACTTTGAAATTCATTGAAAATAAGATTATATAGGCCACTTAAATTCAAAGAAAACACTCGCGTGGTATGTGAAAGTTCCTCCTTGGAATTAAGCAGGCGTGAAGGAGTGGCAAGCAGCGTTCAAATTGAACCCTTTCAAGCCCTTCCAAAGGGTTCTAGCCCTTCCTAGAAGTGTAAAGTTAAATTTTCCCTTCAAAAAAAAATTAAAATCTAAATTTTACCCTTCTAATTAAGAAGGGCATAATTTATGTCAACATTTCAAAAGAAGGGCAACATTTGAAATTACCCATCCATATAAATTTCTCAAGATATTGAATTTCCTATGCTATAAATTTCAAATCGTCATTCAAAATATTGGAAATTTGATAAATTATAATAACTCACTCACTCATGTCATGCACTCACTGCTTAGCTATGCAAGATGACCAGTAGTGATTGATCACTATGAGACACTAGCCATCAAGATGTGACTCTAACTCCCAATGGGGCTGCAATCTAAAGTGTGGCAATGTGTCAATGACTACGACTATAAAAACAGATAGCAACTACTAGTCTACTACTAGGCCCAAAACAAGCTCAAAACTTTGTTCCTACTACCGATGTGAACCTCGGTACCAATGGCCACTCTTTTTTAATCAAAATGAAATTCAAAAGGCCAATTTGACGAGTCCTCCTCTATAAGACTTCATTTCTTGCATGAATATCATGGACTCATGACAACTATAAACAACACTCAATGTCATGAAAATACAAATAATGGCATGTAGCTAAGATCACAAACTGTACATAGGTCGATTTATGCAATGCTATAGAGAGGTGTCATTGGGCACACGATATGGAGAAGCAATGAGTTAGAAAAAACATTTGGACCAAAGCACCTGCACAATGGTTATTAATAAAATTTAAAAAAAAATTGTTGACTCAAGAATAGTCTTTCAATTTGATGGGTGGCATGATCATGATGTAATCTCCCTCCATCCTTTTATACATTTGTGGTTTCTCACAACAATTGTCCTCAATGGTCACCACCAAAATACATATTAAAATTACCTATGTTTACATCCTCTTCTCTATAATCCTCATCTCATAGTCATAACTAAGGATTATTATGCATGCACATCCTCGCATTATAATATCAATTAGGTCAAGGCACAAAGACAACCATAAAATATCAAATGTGTTAAGATGCAAAGAGCAAGAGACAACTATAAGTAAGTATTATATTAAATTTACCATATAAGAATTTAATTGACACTATCAACTGAGATTTGACACGTTGGATTGTTGTGATATTCTTATCACTCCTTACGAATGTGATTGCAATGAATTCTTTGAAGGTGAAGTCTATACTTTTAGGTCTTCTTCCTAATTATCATGCCTTTTGGTAAGACAAAAAGGAGGGTAGAGTCCTGCAACAACATGGAAAACAGTTTCGACATAGAGGTATACACATTAATTGTTTTCATTAAATAACTTAAATTTCCTACCTGTGACTATTGATTCACTGAATCCTGGACTGGTACAAAACATAGCTAACTTGAGAGCCGTGAGCCCTTAAATACTCACACCTAGAACTTTCTCAAATATAGCCATTAGTAAACTTCTTTTGGTATTTTGGTTCAATTTAAAAGGCAGATTGTTGAGGCTCAGACATGCAATGTGTTGCAAGGATTCAGTTGACTTAGGATTGATTCCATTGCCCCTCCATCCCATACATGTATGCTTTCACGACAAGTCTTGAACAACAAAATTTGATGCCCCAACCCTAGTTATGCTAGCATTGCTAACTTGCTTGGTATCTAGGATTTGTTTTTTTAATGTTTTATGAGTTGTGTATTATTTTTTCTTAGGTGCCCAATCCCCATGATTCTTGCATCTCTCAAGTTTGGATTGTTTCCCTCTCTTTGGTTTAAATTAAGTTGTTGGTTATATATATATATATATATATATATATATATATATATATAGATAGATAGATATAGATATAGATATATATTATAGCCTCAATTTGCTTAGTGACTTCATTTTGTATATAGTTAATAGTAAGTAATTCTCTCCTTGTTCTAATTATTCTTTAAGACTATATTTAGTTACGACGTCTTGCAATATGCATAAGGTCGAGCGGATGCCCCAATATGGTTATCACATAGTCTAAGTAGTTTTTTTTATAATGAAGTGTGCTCCAACTCGAAAAAATACAATAAAATAATAGAATAAAATAGTTGTTATGTTAGTGAACTATAAAATTAATGATATATATATGACAAATTAATGTGTTCAAAATACTTTTGATTGAAAATATATCATTTTTTCACGTGCTCCTAGGATAAATAACCTTCCAATTGAAATTAAGACCCCCCTTCAAATTTGATCATTGGTGGCAAGCGACAATGAATTCAAAGGTCAAGTCAAAGTAGCAGGATTCTTCATGACATGTTTACAAGTCTGGAGCTACAGGATATGGAGGGAAAGCATCCACAGTTAATCCCAAGAACTCTAGCCAGGTGTGGATTTATTAAACGTATATCACAAGAATTTACTCAATTACTCAATCGCATTCTCCAATTTGTCACATAGAGATCCCCAAATCGAAAAGCATTTGTTTTTTTCTCTTGCGACTGGATACTGTCAAATCCAATGCTATCAGCGGACTATAACCATTTTTTGGAGGAATTGGGTATCCAGCGTCCTAGGGAGCCAAGATTGCCATCATTTAGTTTAAAATTTAGCACTGATTCTCACCATTAACATCAATTTGGAATGTCCAGTTTATTTTTATTATTATCTTGATTGGAAACGTTTCGAGGATTTGCACTGTATGGCACTGACTTTGTTCCAAGTCAAACAAGTAACTATTCTGGTGAAATTGTATAGAACTTGCTCTCGGCCCTATACTTATTCCTTTGAAATTAATAGTATTTGGGTGGAACATTTCACAGTAAGAATGAAACCCTACTGGATTGCTTAATATTTTACCAACCTCATCCATGAACCAAGGTCCCATGGGCTGATTGGTCAAATTGTTTGGACCCCAATGCACATTGTAAAGGCCTAAACTAAATGACAACATAAACTTGAAAGTAATTCCAGAACCACACCCTGGCTAGCTGCACCACATAGAGTGGGTGGCAGGGTTGAGGGGCAACTATTCAGCAAAAATTGCCTGAGACATATGGTTGGCTTCATCCCTTCAATACTCCTCTCTAAGGGTGGGGCATACCACTGTGAGAATGGAGACCTTGTGGACACTTGACACTCTGTCATCCACACCAATGAACCAACGCACCCTGTTGGAAAATACCTATATTTTAAGTTTTCCCTGTTTATTTGGACGCTGATGGAATGGATCTCGTAGTGAAAGATGGAGATTTATTCCATGGGAAGTACTATTGTTGATGTATGGAACAATTAAGATTTTTTGTAAGAAAGAAGGTTGATCACCCTCAGTACAAGTGACATAGCTGCAACTTGATGCTTTTCCAAATCACCACCTTGCTTTTGATTTGATAGCCATAACTGTTTTGGAAGAAAATCACGTGCATGGGTGTACACACACAAAATATGATATGTGCATTATTTCATGGCATTGTTGATTTTGATATGTACATAGAGAAGTAGAAACAATACATGGGAAGAACCCTTGAAAAACAACTTATTTAAGTAACAAACACCAAGAGCATATGCTGTAGAAAACTACATTACATTTTACAATCAAAACAAAGAGCAGACTAATAGTTATGCCAAGTCTCTAACCTTCCTTGAACAAGATGACAGGGTTTCAAATCTCCTTGTGGAGGCAGAGTGCTTTCCATGACACACCCCTTACCTACTTGGAAGGAGTACTACAATTTGATTTTCTGGGCCAAACTTCATTGTGATTATCTTAACATTTATATGCTGGAAGTCCGACATACCTAGGTTGTCAATGTAGATGCTCTAATGTTTCTCTACATTCTTCTTTAAGTGATTCATGATGTCAATGTAGATGCTCTAGTTTGATTACTTCATTAAACTAATTAATTTCCTCAGGTGTCATCGTGATTCATTATGTATGTCACATGTAGGCATGAATAGAGATGATTAGTCATCAATTTCTATACTGATTTTGGTTACTGTCAATGTTTTAAACTATATGCTATGCAAATGTCGATTTCTGATTTTGACCTTTTTGTATTTTGGTGTAGGGAAATCGGGCAATAGTGGAAATTCAACTTGCAGACTACATATAACCTACATTTGACCAGGTAAATTATTCATTTGTGTATGTACATGTGGATTACTAAATTTGGCACACAAAAAAAGAGTGAAAGGTTTAAATCACTATTGTTGGACTTTAACTAAGGTCCCCATAATCTGAAAGAATGAAACTTAGAATGTTATTTCAGCAAGCCGAAGTACATGGCTATTGGGTTATGTTTTCACCCTGCATTGGGACCTCCTTTAATATAACTTTTCTTCTTTTAAATATATATATATATATATATATATATATATATATATATATACATATATATATGCTTATATGCAGTGGTTANCATCAAGTTTTAAACACTGATTTTTATATGTACCAACAATCATGTTGGGTTTCTGAGAAAACATCCTCATATTCTACTTGTACAAATATCAAAATAACAAATGAGCTGAATTATGGTGCAAAATGGAAGGATGTCAGTATGTGAGAAGATTGTCATGTCACAAGTTGTCTTCATTGGATGTGAAAAAGCTAATCTGTTGACAAGTATGTTACCATACTGGAGCCAAACACAGGGTGTCTACTAAATGTATTCGCTCAAAACATGTGCTTGCAAAGACAATTATTAAAGTCCTTACGTGTACATTAGGAATCAATCTAAAACCCCTTTTAACCCCATTTCTGTAGAAATTTTATCTTTAAATCCCTTTTTACCCCTTATTTCTTCTAGTAACCCCCCCGAGAGCTGAATGGCTCAGAAAATATGTAGTTCTATCCAAAATATGAGATCAATACATCCGCTATAGGTTCTCTCATTCCCTTTCATGACAGAGTAAATACCATTATAGATGCATTTATTGTCTAGATATTTGTGTGAATTGAGCTAATGATGTTAAGAATATAAGATTATGTTTTAATCTAATAAGTGTTTTTCTTCAACTAGTCTTCATAGCCTTTGGGCTTACCATTTAATGGGGCACAACCTCCTATTCTAGAAACAATGAGGTTGAGAATTTGCATGCTAGTAAAGTGATGTTTATTTTGATTTCTTATGTTTGAAACTATTGCCAATCACTATTATATCTAAATTGGCAATGGCAATCTCTAGAATTGCGTCATAGGCAATCTCCAGAATTGGGTCATATGACCATTGACATGTGATGAATCCCAATTTTCTTTCATTATAGAGGTTTAGTTTCCCTTTTAACATTTACATTCACCTGTTATTTCCTATGCGTCAAATTACCTTTAAAGTTATGTACCGTGACTAATAGTATACAACTTCATTCACAAAATATTGTGGAAAGGAAATGGAAAGCAAATAACAGCTATAGGCATAGTGTACTATTTATCTAATTTTTTAATGCTATTTGCTGTAAGGGAATACTGGCATAGTTTTCATTGAAAACTTGCCCTTGCTTTCTGTAGATTGTCAATGAAGATGCAAAGTATCGATATCGAAGTGGAAATCAATTTAACTGTGGAGGTATATTGTTTCCTTCTTGAGTATGTTAGATGCTTCAACCCTTATGTTACCTGCATATGATTGGTTGTTTATGGTTGAGTTTTCTAGGTGCATTCTATACACAAATTTCAATTATCCTCTTTATTTTGAATGTGTTCATCAATTCAGGTGTTGCTACTATTTACATATTATTGACTTTTGAAGTTTCCACTTGCTTATTAGTGCTGATTAAGATACAAGATTAATTAGTCCTTATGGTGAGCCCAAGTTTTTAAAGAATGATTCTTCTTAGGTTTCACATACGACATTAAACCAATCAATTCCATTGTCTGTGTGCCAAATCATTATGATTTTTATTTCATTGTAAATGTTACTAATTCATCCCCTGGGACTATCAAGGGTTTCCTTGTTTTTTTAATATAATTTTGTTTTCATTACCATTTGTATTTCCCTCATTACTAAATCGACTTATTTTACATATTTCTTTTACCTGTGTATTTTTAGTAAGAGTGTTTCTATCTGTTCATATATACAGTGGAAATCACATTCAGGGTGAGAGGTTAAGCCAAGTGAAACTTAGTCAACCTCCTAGATACTTGCCAGATTTAAATTAAAAAGGCTGAGAATAGTAACCTATTTGGGTATGTCTAAAATTCAAAAGCATAAACAGTCTTGCAAGAGGTGGCATGGTCTAGCCAATTTCCCTATGAAACTAAGCAGAAAGCTACTATTACAAGCACCAAAAAATATAAACATAAATCTTGAGATAGGGACTAGGAAAACCTAAGATTAAGCCTCCTCCTACTCAAGAGAAATGGGGTGCTTTAGATTGCTTCCAGCGTGGAGCTTGGTGTCCTCCGTAGCTGGTTGAGTCCTCATGAGCATGTCTTTGTTCTGAACTCCCTTTTCCCATAGTTGAGGCCAAAATTGCACCTAGAAGGGAGTTTTATTTGCCATCTGATAGTTGAAGAGTGTCCAAGATGTGGTCCAGGATAGGATTATTCTATTCTGGTTGGCTGTCCATGAGACATGTGGCCATCTCTTGGATAGAGGGAAATTGTGAATGAATAATGGTGACCCTACTTTGAGAGATTCCCTTATTTGACATGATCTTCTCTAGCTCCTTATCAATTATTTGGTTGTAGTTTCCCCTTCTCTTTTGAGGAAGTTTATATTCTTATGGATGTTGGAGGCCTTATGTTTGGCAGCGAAATCCTTAACTTATGCCTGTGAGTGCGAGACTGGGCAACCCCTTTTGCTTTTGGCTTTGATGTTCGCCCCTGCATCTTAATGTTCTTGCTTGAGGCCATTTCCCTTAGCAATGAGCAGAGTTGTAGCATAATCCATCCCTATAGTTGTTGAACCAATAATTCTTTGGGGTCCCCTACCAGAGTTTGGTTCCTCATCTCTCTTTTTCGTGAACTGCTGATTTTTGATGTTGTGACAATGCAAGCAGAGAGCTACAGAGCTGCTCACTACCTTCACGGCTATAAGTAAACTATAAAACTCATCTCTTTAACATGGAAACGAGCCATTTTTCTTCTAGGACAGCTCCCAGGATTCTGCATGTACCATGTGCATTGTCTTCCAGCGTGGTGGTACAGTTTTCCTCCTGAATTGGCTCCACATAAATGAGTTTAGACTCATTCTGTCCTGTCGCATTTTCTCTAACATGCTAGTGATCTCACGTTGAATGCAGTCTGGGGTAGATCTGATATAGAAGTCTCAAGGTTTGAACCCTTGGTTCAAAAATAGGGCTCTTTCCCTTGTGAGGGTCTCTACTTTGGGCTTCTCTAGCCATGTTGAGGATTGGGGAGTTGAATAAGATGAAGGGGAGGTTGGTTGAGAGTGCTGAAGGTTGAGCATTGAGATTGGTAACAAGTGGAGGACTATATTGAAAACAAAATGAACCCCCATAGTAGAACCAAGGTCGATGTCGGATAGCTCAAGGAACACAGAGAGAGAGAGAGGTAGAGGGGAGTCTAAACTAAAAACCAAGCAAATCACAAACCCATAATGTTGAAAAGCATGAATTGAAGCCACTGGAACTAGAACAAAAGAAGAACCAAATACTAGGGATTCAAAACCAACCTGTTTATATCTTGAATAAATCAACTAGCTTGGAGCTGAATCACTTGCCCGAAGTTTCCAGAAGCCCTTGCTGTGAGGTGATGTGCCTATTGGCACAGTGGTTTCTTTTGCAAGCTGCCTTAATGCTGCAAATTGTGACCACGATTTCTTGTGCAAATTACCAAAGGGATAATCTAAACCCATGAGCCAAGGTCATATCTCTGTATTGTGAAGGATCATTGTTTGAGGTGGTCTGATCATATCTCATGAACATGGTTAATGAGTTTCCTAAGGATCGATGTCTGGCTTGCCAAAATTCCCTGCAATGTGGTCATGGGACCTAACGTAAACATGTAATATATCTAGTGTTGATGTATATAAACTTTATTCTGGCTTCAAATTTTGGTTAAGGTTGTTCGAGTATGTTAAAATTGATAGGCTTAATATGCAAATGATATTTGCAAAAGGTCTTCAAGATGCTCAAACTTCATTTCTTGTCTCTAGGAAAACTATGTAATGCATTTCTGTTTTAAGAAATCATTGAAATCTCTGTATAATTTAGTTCTTTAGATTGTACAAGACAATCTTTTAGTCTAGATTTATAGGTGGGCCCCTTTCTCACTTTATGAATCATGTGAATCATGTTTTCAAGTACTGTAAAATGTTGTTTTTTTAAATATTTTAATTTTGGAATTGTGTTTCAATTTCATAAACATTTATCAAAAAATGGTGTTTGAATGGTCAACTATTTGTATGAAATTTGTTCAAGCATGATGATTGGGTATTTATTTGGGATTTGATGGTATAAATTGCATAGTCATGTCACTCTTTTTTTCTTTGAATACAATTTGTCACACCCTTGAGCTTGTAGTGAGAATGAGATTGCATTGGTAATTTGCGAGCCCCATCGGCAATTGAATCATGAGTAGTCCTAGTCAACAATCAACTCACAAAGAGTGAACATGCCACAAGTGGGATTTGAACCCAGGTGTAGAGGATAACATTCTTCCTCCCAACCACTTGAGCTAGATCCCATTCACTATAGCCCTGTCACTGTATCTTGTTCAAAGGGTCATGCTTTGAGTGCCTTGGATTGTAATATAGGTCCTTAGGTCCTTAGGTCTACTGATACCTTCTTACCTATGTACCCATGGATGATATATTTCGCAATCAGCTAGAATTCTAAATCACCGGATGTATTTGTCATGCTCACAAGCCAAGGAAACTGTTTAATGATTTGCAATTTTGCATGTTTTGTGCATTTTACTTATTTTCATTCCTATGCTTGTTTTGTAGGAAGGTGAAATTGGTTGCTTTGGATAGAGGAAGTAAATCTATAAACAAGGACATTTAGAAATGGCAAAGAATAACTTCAAGAAGGAATATCCTCTAGGTATGCATCCTCCTATGCCTCTTAAAGGTTTACAACTTTATATTTAACTCGTGCTTTAGCTCCCTCTCTTTGTAGTCACTCTGTTTCTATATGTCATTCTGTTTGTACAGCCCCACTATTTTTAATAGTCCTGTGGATGATTCCTTAGGAATTAAATGGGGATGGATGTTATAGATGTCATATCTTTCTTAATACAACAAATGACCAACAAAAAGGTCAATGGGTCTTAAGAGTGCAACCAACTGTCTATATTCAAAGGGAATGTAGGATATAAGTACAACTAACAATAAATGAGGGAGTAGTAGGATCTAGGTACAACAGAGGAGGAAAACGCTAGTTCAACATCAGTATCATGGAAATTTTCTAAAGAGTAATAGAATATTGATTTTGTTGTAATAATTTTCCTCTTTCTATAGATTCTCCCTCTAAAGTGGTAGTAACTAGGTTCAACTATTTATTATATTTAAAAGGTATAATCCTAACATCGCATTTCATAAGGAAATAATGACTGAGCCATCAATAGATACTATGGTTTTTATGATCTTTCCCTCATTTTATACATGCCAATGCATTTCTCCAAAAATCAAAGGGGGTTATTTAGAGATGACCTATTTTGATTTTGTTAGCTCATGCCACATTAGCAGATTACAGATAATGACTAGCGGTCACAAGAGATTTCAAGCCTTGGACATTTATGGCATTCTTCTCTTGATTATTGGGAAGCCATTTATGTTCAACTTCTTTTGAGAATGTTGTTGAGCAGTTTCCAGCAACTTCCAACTGATATCTGGTCATTTATTATAAAATTATTCTGATCATAATACAAAAGTGTAGGTATGATATATTCCATCCTTTTATTGCAATGGCAAAATAGGTGCAAGGAAAGTCTATAGACTAGAGCAACCCACAAAAACAAAATGGTTTAGTAGATTGTATTGCAAAATACTATCTACTAAATCTAGTAGTTTATTGTAGAGGGTATTTATTTTATTAAAATACAATGGTGTAAATTCATCTTGTATATACACTAAACAAGTATCATTCCAATTCAGGGTTGATTTTTGCATCTGTCAGTGCTGCTATTTCAATTCTAGGTGAAAAATGTCCAGGGCCTTGCAAAGCTTCTTCCTAAAGTTTGAAGCAAATAAAATATTACATTACTAAAGTATGTTCTTTAAAATTAATTGCTTTCAATAAATGCCATCTGGCTTCGATATGGATTTTTCCTTTGTATATAGAGGTTTTTGTTTTGTTTTGTATTCAATATTCTAAAAGCTTTAATTTCTTTTAAGAATATAAGTTATGACTAATGTCTTTGGTATTTGTGACAGAGAGGAGGTAAGCAGAGGCTGGACGAATCCGTGACAAGTACCCTGATAGAATTCATGTAAACTCATGAACTAATGCCAGATTAAGAAATCCTTTTATTTGTCAGGCTATTGAATATTTTCTCAGTCAAATAATATAGTAAATATAAATGCGGATAGGTCTTTTTTACTACCTTGCCTAAGATTTTTTGCTAGAAAATGAGTGTCTTACCGGCTTACCCCTAAAATCTTGCAAACTATTGTTGAGAAGGTAGAGAAGAGTGACATACCAAACATTGACAAGAAAAAGTAAGTACTTCTGTATAAAAGTATCAAAGACATATTTGGATCTTTTCTGGAGTCATACTAGCAATATAATTTTTGTTTATGGGGTATGTTTCATCAAATGATAAATATTTGATTACCAATATGCTTTTCTATTTACATTGATTCACATGGATAGACATTTCAAGTAAGGTTCATTTGCATCTCTCCAATGCTTGCCTCACCATCCTCTTTATCTTTATGTAAGAAATAGAAGACTGCAAGGAGAATGCAAAAACTCTTACTGTTGAATCCTAGAGAGCCCGAAAGATCAAAATGAGGGAGGGTTGAAGGGACTTCAACGAAGAAGCCCAATACCAACAACATGGTCTATTTTCAACTATTCTAATATCCAAGACTATGCTCAAGGGTGTTTTGATGTTTTTTCTATCCATTGGTTGTGTGACTCAAAGCATACACTGCCTGATAGAACTAGTATTGGAGGTTTATTTATAATGCCTCTTGTGATTGGAGCTATCTAGAGGTTGTAAGTAAGAAATGATGGGCTTTGAGTTAGCAATGCAGGGAGTTCTATCTATGAAATTTTTTTTCTAGAAGTGAAGTATCTCCTAAAGAAGCAAGGCAATACATCTCTTGTCCTCCTACTGTATGAAAATATTTAACAAGCTATTACAGTCTCTGAACAAGCAGTGATATATAAAACTGATTTCATAGAATACAAGATGTCTAAAGATGAAATGTTCTAGTTTAGGTTCCTCTAACATAGGCTCATTTTCACAATTTTGAAACTAACCATCAGTCTCTGAATAAGGATAGAACCTGCATCTAACATAGACTCATTTTCAAAATTTTGGTTTTGCTTGTACTAGAACCTGCACTAGTCTTTTCAACAGTTGAAACTAACCTGTACTAGTATTTCCAGCTTCTGAAACTGATCTTTCCTCTAACATAGGCTCATTTTCACAATTTTAAATAGAACCTACACTAGTCTTTTCAGCAGTTGAAACTAACCTGTACTAGTATTTCTAGCTTCTGAAACTGATCTTTCCTCTAACATAGGCTCATTTTCACAATTTTGTATAGAACCTGCATCTAACATAGACTCATTTTCAAAATTTTAAATAGAGCTTGTACTAGAACCTACACTAGTCTTTTCAGTAGTTGAAACTAATCTTTCCTCTACTTTATGATCAGTAACTCCAAAGCTGACACTGTCACCATTAAGGGTGCAAGTATTTACATACTTTTGATGAAGAGAACTAATATCCAACAACAAAAGAAGACAAAACTCACCCTTGGCCTTTGAAGGAACCAAAAATGTGCTTCCCTCTGAAGTACTCTAAAATCCTTGCACCTTTGGGCCAAAATCATTATTAGATAGTCCATTAATATTCATTTAAAAATTTGATTGCTTGCTATTCTGAGACTTCCATGAACTTGATATTTCCTTTGACATCCCAATGCATTTATTAGTCTTAATAAGGAGAAAATTTGCTAAATTGTGAGGTTTATTTATAGTGCCTCTTGTGATTGGAGCTATCTAGAGGTTGTTTGGAGTTAGGTGCAAAAGCAAACATTTGCTACCTTATAACCCAAACAACATTTTGATTCGATGCATGGAACTCATAAACCAAACTTTTGATAAACCATCATGCAATAACAACCCTATAATCCATCATAAACCATCATCAACCTAAAGCCATTTTTTTGACAATTCTTCAAGCTGGAGTTGTTGAAAGTTGCTGAGACAAGATGTGCCTCAAACTTCTTCCCGTTGCATCACTTTGTACATGTTAATTAAATTTTCATTATTGTCTATGGTGAGTAAGATTTAGTCTTTTTGGAGACAGTCAAATTCAGAGAGGAGTGTTGTGTAGACTGTTCATTGATGGGAAGTGGTGGATCAAGATTGACTTCTGCTGAAATTCACAACACCAACATTTGAGCTTCTTTGAAATGCAGATACTGCAAGCCTTTTTGGGGAGAGATTTACGATGGCAGGGATACCATGGATGAGAAATCTATGGAAACCATTTGACAGGAGGGTTCCTGCACTTTTATTTTTTTATGTATATTTTGTAGAGGTTGTGTTGAGAATCATTGATATAGATTTTGCGTTGTGATGACAATCATTGTTGACATGTGGAACCAATTCAACACCCCCTTGCACACTTTATCCCATGCTTTGAATCCTAGATTTATGTGATGATGACCTCATTGCTTGAAGCAAGGGAAGAGGAAGGGCCCACATGGATGGGGTTGGCTACTGTAGTGAAGAAATCCTTCAAGACATCATTTGGGGGGGAATTTTGTAAAATTTATTGGAGGAAATTGGAATGGACAAATTTTTAGACATCAGCCTTGGCTACTTTGTATATCTGTACACTAGTTTTGGGATGTAATATTTACTGTATTGTTGCCCCAGTTATCTCTTTTAGTTCATTTTGAAACATTTGACATAATATTCTTATTAATATATTTATATTAATTTAGAAAGTTTTATTTATTGGGCTAAATTGTTTTAAAAAATATTTCACATTTAGCTTTTATGATTTTTGATTTTCTATGTCCTATTTTTCTAGCAGCAAAACTCAGAAGTTCTATGATGTTACAAATCCTTCACAGCAACACTGGGGACTTTTTTTACCTCCACCAGTGGCAAAGGTTTCCTTGCTTGGATCAGCTTCTTCAAGTAAATTGAGCAAATCACTGGCTCTTGTAAGTGACTTTAGGATTTTAGTATATTGTACTTCCATCCAATTATCTTTAGCATTTGTTATTGATATCTGTGCAGACAACTTTTTCTATGCTTCCATATTAGATTATTTAATAGCTTTTGATTCAATCCTAAATAATCATTAGTATAGAAGCTAATGTGTATTTTCTTTACACAGCTTATGTTTTACTTCAGTGATTGTCTTCTAGATTCTTTATACATGGCTTCATTTTCATTTCCTAATAATATATACCTGTTCATATTTCCATGTGAAACTAGAACACAAGAGGTAATGCTGAGACTTCCCTTGCCAGTGGAGCTGCTGGAAGATCAGTTGTATTACCAGTTAGTGCATCTTGGTATGAAATCTATTTCTTATCATGGAATATTTGTTTAGTTTTCCAGCACCCCCTGGATTGGTGCAGAGTAACATTACACATTAAGTTTAGTGAACATAAGATTCCATACGATTTAGGAGTTTGTGGTGGAATATTACATATCTTACTGAATATTGAGACATTAATTGTTGTTGCAAGGGCTCCCATGTTGCACAGGAAAAATCATTTAGCATGAGGATCCCAGCTGTTCAGGTCTCCTCTAATCCTAAAACAAGTTCATCTCATTCACTTTCAATGTCTCCAACATTAAATATCCCTGCCTTGGTGGTGGAAGCTGTGGCATTAGGGTTGAGTTCTGATCATGGTAAGCTGTTGGTCAATAAGGGTGGGCAGTCATCAACGTTTATATCTAAAAAATATATTGATTCCAAACCTAATGTAATGAGTGGAACAGATATAAAATTAAATTCACATGTAAATACCACTGGGGAAGCTTTCCATGGAAAGAATGCCAGTTTAGTTGATCCTACTATGAAATGTAGGAGTCATGAAGGTTTTAAAATTCTATTGAAGAATTCATCCTCTGACACACACAAGGGTTCATCTGAGCTGGGCAGTGGGCACATTGAAACAACAAGAAGTGAAAGAACAGATGCAGCTTCAATGTCATCTAGTATTGTATGTGTTGGACTTTCTAAAGATAGCTTTCCAATCTCGGTCCCTCAAAGCAACTCTGTTGTTCAAAGCAACAGTGAAGAGAATGTTGCTGCTCTAAATAAAAGCAGTAGAATGCTTTTAGGAAACCATGTTGAGAATTGTCTACAAAGGTCTCCATTTGATGATAGGTATCAAAACAATTATGAAGAACACTTTGCAGAACCATATGGTGAAGGTTGCTCTAAAGCTATTTCTTTAGAAGCAGAGATGCCTCCCTTTATGGAAAAAGTCCAATTTTCAGTGGATGATTATAGTTCTAAAGATTGTTCTCTTCATCAAAACTATGTAAATACTTGCACCCTTAATGGTGATGGTGACAGCTTTGGAGTTACTGATCATAAAGCAGAGGAAAGATTAGTTTCAACTGCTGAAAATACTAGTGCAAGTTCTATCCAAAATTGTGAAAATGAGCCTATGTTAGAGGAAATATCAGTTTCAGAAGCTGGAAATACTAGTACAAGTTCTATCCAAAATTTTGAAAATGAGTCTATGTTAGATGCAACCAATAGAAGTACAAGTATTGGTTTTCAAATTCCCGAGAAAGTAGAAATTGCTAGAGATTATAATGCCAGTTCTGGAAAGCTAGAATGCTTGGAGAATCTGGTGTGTAATATCCTTCCAGAAGTTTATATGAATGCCTCAGATGTTGGAGAAAATAGTATAATTTCAAACATATTGTCTTTGAATTTTGATTCAGATGATAGTGTTTTAAATAGTCCTCGCAATTTAGAAATTTTGCTCCTTGTTGAGATTGATAAATGCAATGGGCTGTCAAAGGAAATATCAAGTTCATGGAAGTCTCAGAATAGCAAGAAGTCAAGATTTTTATTTGCAAAGTCAGAAGGTTCTATAGAAAGATCAAGCCATTATTCCACTCCCAATTTGGCATCATCTAGGAAATTGCAAAGGGAGTGGGAAAATGGACAAGATGTTTTGGAAAGCACGAATGGACATGAACTATTGAATATTAATGGACTATGTAATAATGCTTTTGGCCCAAAGGTGCAAGGATTTTAGAGTACTTCAGAGGGGAGCACATTTTTGGTTCCTTCAGAGGCCAAGGGTGAGTTTTGTCTTCTTTTGTTGTTGGATATCAGTAATTTTCTTTTAATAATTGTGTTTTTCCTCTTGCTAATATGGAATTTACAACTTTTGTTTCCTTTTATCCAGCCATTTTAAGCCTTTGTATTTTTCCAAGTTTGTTATCTATGGATATAGACTTATTTTTATGGATCTAAATACAAGAGATAACCATTTTCAAATGAGCCTATCTTTTAAGATCTAACACTGCATAAGGGATGTCCCTATGTTGCACCAGGACATTACCAATGTCATGTAGGATTGTCAGATATCCCTTGGCCATCTTGGGGACTTCTTAGCATCACTTTCCAAAATCAGTGCCTAAGAAAAAAGAAATATAAGGCCTTAGTGCTACACTCACTCACCAACACATTACCCCTTACTAAGAGACTATTCAATCTCTAATTCAGCGAAGATTTAGATTGTTTTTCTTTTAATTAGCTAGGTCAGACCCTGTCTTACTCTTACCATCTGTTCTGCCCTTCCTCTATCCTCCCGCAGAAACATACCCTGTGTTTTAATGCTATACTAATGGTAGGTTTTGAACAATTCTTCATGAACCTCGAACTTTGTACTTGTAAATATAACCCCACACCAAAACTTTTACAATTTGGTCACAATAAAATAGGCTTCACAATAAGAGAAGAAACCTTTTACAGTTTGATCACAACCATAGACCTGCTTATTATAGAACCTTCTCAAAGAAAAGGTGAATATACTTTACATAATTTTAAGTTTATTAATCATCAAAGAAATAGGTTGTGTTTTAATTTTGATAGCCCATGATGAGGAACATCTGAAACACCTTGAAGCTCATGGATTCTTAATATTGCAGTAGACAAGAGGGAAAGTTTTGTTTCTGACTCTTTGTTTTTTATGCAATGATGGCATTGGGCTTCGAAATCCTTTCAGGAAGGACTCTTCTTTGGACTATGAGAATGATAGTGATGAAGAATGGGAAGAGGTACTCATCACTAAATCTATTTGGTAAGAGTATTTGTAGTATTTTTATTAGCTTTAGTTACAGGGAAAATTGTACATAGCTCTCAGGAATTAGTTTATCATAAATACTTGTTACTGGTAAGATGTAATAGTAATAATTATGTAGTTTGTAGATTGATATCTATCATAAATTTGTTTGATTATCATCATTGTCAATAAATAACAACTTCTTAAAGGGTGCTAGATCAATGGTAGAGCGCTAGCCTAATTATAGGCAGGAGGTTGGTGGTTCGATTCCTCCGTGCCCTATCATAAATTTGTGACTACAAAAATGACTAAATTTGCATATATATGACTATTAGTAGTTAATTTCCTGTATCTTAGTCGTATTTAGCTTAGTCATTAATATGTTAACATCTAGTAGTTTATTTAGTCATATATTTGGTCATTAATGGTTGCAATCAGTGACTAAATCAGCAACTAAATCAATGACTAACTCAATGACTAAATCAATGAGTAAATCCATGACTAAATTCATGACTAAATCAATGACTAAATCAATGTCTAAATCATTAACTATCAATGACTAAAACAATGACTAAATCATTGACTATCAATAACTAAATCATTGTCTATCAATGACTAAATCATTGTCTATCAATGACTAAATCAATGACTACTAATTCAAGCTATTAATGACTAGTGAAATACAACTAGCTATAAGATAGTGGAAATTTGCTACTATTAGTCACCGACTCAAAAATAGTTGTTTATAGCCTGATTTTAGTCATTTTTTTAGTCATTAATTTCTCATTTTCTACTAGTGATAATAGGAGATGCACTAATTTTAATCTTTGGAAAAAGTATATGAGTATCATTTTTTTTCTAGCACACAAATATACTACATGCGTTAAGTTTGACCATCATGCAATCCACAATGTGACAACCCTTATCCACTTTGTGTCAACCACTGCACAACAACTCAAGCTTCTATGGACAAGTCACTGACTTCCTACAGAGTTAGAATCGTATGCATAATGGGACTTCACATAAAGGACATACATCTATATGCAAGCATATTATGAAGTACAATATCACATATCCAACACTTAGATATTCAGATTCATTATTACCATGAACTAATCACTTAATATTCACATCACTAATTACAACATGTATCTTCATCATTTCTCAGCAACATTCATATAATATAACCGAAATTACAACAATGAGACATGAATTAAATACGTATCTTAAATGTAGATTCCCCAAGAAACTTCATGTGCAAGAGCATTGTTCCACCCAACCGTAGGCATCAATCCAACATATACTCTTTATGCTAATAGGTTGCCCCCGTGTTATGCATGATTTTCTTAAGGAAAGGGCAAATATCCATAGCTCATTCACAATCAAATAGGCACAAGGCCATAGCCAAGCCATCATATGTTGGGTTAAAAATCTATCCATACTCACATAGACTCAATCTCAAGCCAATCCATCCTCTACTAGGTTAACATGTTGCAAGGGTAGTGGAGGGAAATGTTGAACTAGTAAAATCTCCATAGAGTTGCAGGCAGCTCAATAAAAATAAACTAGCATGGGTTCCACAATACCTTCCCCACACAACGCCAAGAATGTACCCATTTGCTACTCAATAGTCCCTCAAGCATCACCTTCCTCCTAGTCTTATTCAATGTATGCATACAAAGGCCACCCAATTGTGGTCATATTCTAGGAGGATGTACCCTCCACTAGTCTCTTCGTCCAGTCTTGTACGACATACCACTCTAGTAGTCAATACCATTCAGTCACTCTTTCCATAGGTTACACAACTTAGAAACAGGGATAAGCAATCAAATTTAGTTTTCCCTCAAAGCACACACCTCACACATACTCGACTAGTTTGGGTTCCACATTACCCGCCCCACACAACACCAAGAAGGTGCCCCTTCACTTCTTAATAGTCCCTATGAAATCACCTTCCTCAAGATGTTATTCAATTATTTGCATAAAAATATCACCCGAACCCTAAATCATCTTCCAAGAGGTTTTGTCCTCTTAAGGATTACAAATCTTGGTTGCGAATGACCAATGAACTTACAATAATTCTCTCCAACCATTTTTTGGTATATCACTCTTTTTATATAGGGATAACAAGAAACCATACTCGGTATGACATTAACAACAATGATAAGATACGTCCAGCAAGTGAATAGATCTGGGAAATAATTCAATAGTCCATAGCATGGTCTTAGAAACTGAGTGCACTACAGGAAATTCATAGTTAACTTCCCACTCGCAAACACATACTTATATAGTTCATGGATATGTCATGAAATCACTAGCATACATACATGAAAACAAGGCACAAATAGTGATATGGATTGAACTAGATCAAGGATTTGGAGGCAAAAAACTAACTATTCAATCCTCATCCCAAAGCCATCACCATGCCCATAAAAGAAAAACTCAATGTCCCTCATTTCACATAGTTCTCCATCATTTTGTGCAAGCCCTCATTTTTCCAAGAATCCCTTTGAGATTTAAGTTATCTTCTCTCTACTTAAATCTCACCTATTCGAGATCTATCTTGTGACATCTGGCCAAAGGATTGTGAGACCGTAAGGAGAACCAACAAAACTTCCCTCTAAAATTTGCAGGGGCTCCTTCCACTATGCTCTTTGAGGTGATCCTTCCCCTTGTATCTCTGATTTAATCCAAAAATAAATACATATTCTTTGATTCTTTACGTGATGTTTTCTCATGTTTACTATTTATTGAAGAGTATGCACAAGTTGTTAGTTTAGTTTTATTTTAGATCTTCCTTCCTTTGTGTAATTTATAGTTTTATTTCCATTGGTTTTTATTTCCTTTTTAAAACTCCACTAATGTTGCGCAGCCCCTTAGCATGTGCCTTTGGCACGGGCGTGTGCAAAATCACATGCAATGGTTTTTTGCAACCATATTGGGGAGGATATATAATCCTTATTCTATTGTTTCCATCTTTCATTTTCTCACCCTTTTCTTGAGTCTTTTATTACTTTGTTTATCCTTGTTTTATTTTTTAATTATAGTTGATTGAAATCCTGGTAGGATCTCCATCCCATAACTCCTCAATATTTGTTGATTCGGAGGTGTTTTCCTTATTTTCAGAGCTATCTATTCCGAGCAATTCCTATTTGGATGATTTGAGCGACCTGAGCCATAAATCTATTTTCAATAGGTGACTTGACCTCAAAACCTAGTTTTTTCACTTCCAAGGTCATGCATGTTTTCCAGTTTAGAGCGACTTGCTCTTGAAATTCATTTTTCCCTAATTTTCTCATATGTTTTTCCATATTCCTTGATTAGATGGTGTCGGTTTTTCATCCTGAGTTTGCTTGCAATCCCTTAGTTTTTTTTTGCAGTCTCTTTTGCTTACTGTACTATCCCTTTTGTTTGTCCTGTCAAACTATTTAGCAAAGAAAAATTATCTTTAGATTCGAGTATTTTACTTCTTAAAAGTTCTGTTTAGATTTTCTTTCTTTTGAATTTATTTTCTATTTTAGTGATTTTTTTGATAAACCAAGATTAGTGGATAGTTAATCAATTTGTTTGTTTAAATCATTCTTTAGATTTTTAGATTAGGTCCTTACTTTGATCTTTACAAATTCAAGCCATTTAGTTATCTATTTTTTATGCATGATTTTAATAGTAAATTGCTTCATCATAACCTTTTTATGTAGAGATGAATCTTCAAGAAAGGTTAGCTTCATATTGAAATCATTTGTCTCTCTTTGAAGCATTTCTATTTCTTAGTTGTTAGTTGTGCACACCTCCCGTGCCCACACCTTCGCTTGTAAACTATCGCTTGGTTCATGACACCAAGTGGAGCCTAAAATCAACCATAATCTAACTCACTAAAACCTCACTTTAGGATCAAAATAATATTGTAGTTAGGTTAGTACTTTGGGGATAGTGATCCAAATAATTCCACCTTGTTGTGATACATTTTCTACATAGTGGTTGAGCATTTAGGGAGCTGAAATCCTCTTGTATTGTCATATATATTTAAAGTTGATTCGTGGGTAGGAACATCCTTTCAAAGTGGTACATGAAAAGACTGGAACTGGATGGCTGAGTCGTGCACCATCCCCACTCAATACCGACGATCATCCAGATCAATGTCTTCATACAATGTAGGAGGTGACTCATTTATTGTGTCCATGAATGAGGTAGCCTAAAATCCTTTATTTATAGGTATATTACCAAGAGCTGGTCTCCTTTGGCAGGGGATTCCTAGGAAAAATAGAGTCATTTGCAATCCCAACTCTATAGTTGTTGTTTCAAACTTCACTCACTAGGTTCAGATAGGATCGATTCCACTATTTCAGTCTAGTGATTGTAAGACCCAACTTGACTATCTACTTCTTTTTGTTTGATAGGACTTGATATCCCCATAGATGAAAATATTTGAGGAATATTTATTTGGTTCTTTTACTTTTTAGTTCGTAGATATTTCAAGGTATCGGGTCCTTTTCTTTTATAGGATTGCTCTGTTTGTCTTTTCTTTCTGTTTTTTCTAGATTATTTCTTGCACACACTTTGCACCTATTTGTGATTTGGTTTTGGTTATATAGTGGAGATTATTCAAATTGGGATTTACCTACCATATCCCTTTAATGTTGAATTGTTCATTTTATACTTTGTCATTATAGATCCCTTGAGGTACTATCATAGACATTGGGACCAACCTCCTCAGTACGATGTCTTAAGATGCATTGACAACTCCACAAGCCATACTCTAGCTAGACACACAAGTGGGTTTTGTCCTATATATTTCAAACTCATCTCCGGCATGCTTTTCAGAGTACTAGTCTCACCAATCTTTCACATGGGAGAGTGACTTAAGGAGTGTGAAGTTGACCTTTTCGTTGCTAAAAAAATTGATGAGACAAGTAACCCTCTAACTATTTTATCCATATCTCCAAAGCATATACATCTATCTAGCGTTCAAAAAATGGAATTCCAAAGTTAACTTATACCTTGAAGGGATTCACACCTCCAAAACGACAGCTTGTTGAAGGTGTGTTTTCCAGCATTGGCATTCATCGAAGGATATAGGAAAAATTATCCATCATCTCATTCCTCTATTGCACAAAGGCTTCCTAGAGAAACAACTTAATAAGATCATCTATTATGACATCTCTCTTTTATTCTCCCTCCATGTGAGGCTTCTTGGGAGGATGAGAGTAGTTTTCCCCAAGCTCAACAAGTTCAGTACCAAACCCTTAATATCCATATCTCATCAAGGACATGTAAAACAACAAGAGCATATTATTATGATACCACTAATATGGATTATTTGGAGAACGAAATGAAGGAAACAATATAAAATGGAAATCCACAGACATATATTTTGTAGAGAGAACAGTAGTACAATAAAACCCAAATTCCATTAATGAATGGAATATAAAAGTATTGTAAACTACAAAGCAATACAAACTAGATCAGGAGATAATTTACAATGAGGCCAAAAGGGCCTTTTAGCATAAACCCTCAATGAGAAAAACCTAAACAACCAAAATGCTAACCCCAAAAGGTGGAACGTCAAATGGTTTGTGGGACCTGTTATGGTTAGTTGATATGTCAACTTCCCGAGGGATTTACTTTTGCATCTGGTCTCCATTTGGGGCGCTTAGTAGCCCATCCCAAAATTTATATCTGATAAGTACACATTCCAAATGGCCAAGTATATAATAGTATGCTATCTACTAGGCACTGTTGTGCCAAAAAATGTCGTTTAGGGCCTAAAAATGGCCTTAGAAGTTCTAGACACAAAAGACCATAAACATTTTCCAAGAAGATGGAGAATTGATGCAACTTAATGCAACAAGTGTAACGAACATAAAATAAGATAATAATTAAACAATTAATAATTAGGTTAACTAAGTTAGGTTATCAAATGAGGCGTCTCCTCAACATCAAATACCTAAGCCATATTTAAGACAGGGCCACCATTGTAACATATCATCTTTTATTTATTCAATCATCAATATATATTTTTATAATGGCTTATTTAGTTTACCAAGTCTTTTGGTAAATATTATTGTATGAGATAATGGTTATGCGCGTCATTTGGTATTAGAGACTCTCGGACCTCTGTGATCCGGCCCTTGGCCACCCACTTCAGAGTTTCTCTGTGCACTTGGTCTTTGACCAATCTTGTATTTTTGGCCATTTTCACATCTTTGTCTCGCAGCCCAACACGACATCTCCTCTGTAAACCGCACTCTACCACTCCCCTCCCGCGCCTCCGGCTTCCCTCCCCAACCTCCCACGCCTCTGCAACCTACACTCTGCCACTCCCCTCCGGCAACCATCCACCATGCCTGCCAACTCCTCTACAACCCGCGTTGCCACTCCCCTTTGTAATTTCCGACCCTTCACTACGCACTCCATCCTCCCTGCGCACTCCACCTTTCTCCTCCATGCTGCACTTCACTCCATTCGCATCCCTCCACAGTCATTGCCTCTCCCTACTTTGCGCCATCCTATCTCCCTCTATGCCACCTCTTTCTCCCACCTTGTGCTTCCTCCCCATCCTTTTGTTGCACGCCATCCCACACTCCCCATCCGCATTTCCATCCGCACTACATCCCCATCCTTCTGCTGCTCCACCCTCCGCACTCCCCATCCACCAGCACCCTCGCTCTTCCTCACGGCTCCAGCACTGACTCCCTCCACTACACCAAGCACCGTCCATCGAGAATGTTTAGTACATTCATATGAGAATGTTTAGTACATCGTGACAGAATCATGTATTTGATTTGTGTATCAATCAATTTTGTCTAAACAGAGAGAGAAAATAGGTTGTCCGTAATTCGGATCGGAATGGACTTACTTCAAGATCTATATCTCTTTCTGTCAAGGGAGAAGAGATCATAAAAATCGATCCAATGAAACATTCAATCAACAACCGAATAGGGAGTTCACTCAATAAGATCGATTAATTTCGGATAGGAAAGGTCCACTTTCCAAATCTCCATCAAATTTCAATATCAGAGTAGCTGATAAATTCATAACCCAATGGGTTAGGTTCACTTACTTCTCCTTCGTTTTTTCCCACTCAGCATCCTCATGCTGTCACTCCCCATGACCTGCACAAAAAACAAATAAACAAAATATTATAATATATTTATAATATTTCAATTATATTAAATAATAAAATAAAAATTTATTATTTAAAAAAATTTATAATAATTATTATTTATAATAATTTTTTTTAAATTATAATAATTATTGTTTATAATAATTATTTTTGGAAAAAAAAAAAGTTATTTAACCTAACGAGAAGAAGACCAATTATCGTTGAAAAAGTAGTCAGAGGAAAGAAAAATCGACGACTATCTATAGTCCAGACGACCATCTAGTGTCGAAGAAATCAGAGCTCATGGAATCTATAAATTAGAACCCAATTTAAAGCGTTATCGAAGAGACAATGAAGAATTATGAGACATGAATACGAAATCGGAAGTAATGATTAAATTACATAAGATGCAAAAAGAGCTCAAGGAACAAAAAAAATTTGACCAGAGAAATCATATAGAAAAATTGTCTACCCAAATTGAGAAATTAAAAAATGAAAGTGATTTCAATCAAAGACTAAAAAATCAAGATATAAGGAAAGAAATAGGTGATTACGAAGCAAAAATAATACGCTTGAACAAAATCGTTAATGAAAAAATGAAGAACTGAAGCACATACGACAGAAATTAGAAGATCAAGAATCAGTGGTCAACCGATATCGACAATAGATAAAAGTTCTTCAACAACAAAATAGTGACTCTAAAAAGGAACATAAGCTGGAGATCGCAAAGAATAATAAAACAATATCCAACAATTCTGAAGAAATTTTTAGATTAAGGAATCATAACAAAACACTAGTCACAAAAATTAAGAAGTTGAAAAATAGTTGGAAAACAGAACAATCTACGGAAGACATTGAAGGAAAACTTCTAGAAAAGAAGGAAGAAAATAGCTACATCAAAATTCATAACGAAGATATTAAGGAACAACTTAAGAAGTCTGAGGATGACAGGAAATCGAAAATAGAATTGATTAAAAAGTTTCAAAATGATAACATGCAGCTAGAAAACAAGTTGGAAAAGATACATAATGAAACCTTAAGAAATCAAGGGATGAAAATACAACTTCCAGCTCAAATCAGTGCTCAAAAGAAGACAATCGTAAAAGAAAATGACATTGTAAAAATTCCCTATCGACACCCCAACCATAAACATCGATATGGTAAAAAGTGGGAAATGTCAAAAGATAATGATACTAATATGATCAAAGCTCCTAACGATAGATCAGTAAGGAATCCCAACAGTCAACAAATCAATTTAGGATGGATTGACCCATCCACAAATCGAAATTTATGCTCTACACTTAGCAGTTCATATCGACATGTTTCATCAGCCACGACTTCGCAAAGAACGACGCGACAAAGGCTTTGAGGACAAAGCCTTTCTAAGAGAGTGGCAATGTAATGAACATAAAATAAGATAATAATTAAATAATTAATAATTAGGTTAATTAAGTTAGGTTATGAAATGAGGCGTCTCCTCAACATCAAATGCCCAAGCCATATTTAAGGCAGGGCCACCATTGTAACATGTCATCTTTTATCTATTCAATCATCAATATATATTATTATAATGGCTTATTTAGTTTACCAAGTCTTTTGGTGAATATTATTGTATGAGCGAATAGTTATCCGCTTCAACAGGTGGGTGGCCACAAATATCCACTTGGATCATGCCTTCATATTTGACCTAGTCTTGAAATTGAGCACTCGCATTTAGAGATTCACAATCGAAAACAACAACACTATGATGGATTGTCAGACTACTCTTAAGGTCGTCTCCAATAATATTCTCACCCCTTTGGACTAGTTCTTCATGGCTTCAAAAGACAAAGAGAAACCATGGAGATAGAAAATTGTAATAGAAACTGCATTATATAGGAAATAGTCAAAATATGTGGGGTCGATATGTTGAAAAGATTAGATATAGGAAAATTGGATCTAGTTGGGCACTTTCAACATTTTCTGTAGGGAACCCACCTAAGAGAATATAAGAAGGATGAAAATCAGTGACATACAAATAATGCTTGGAGAACCATGCTACGAATATTGGAAGATATGTGATGGACATATGTGGTGAATTCATGTCTAGCAGGGAGGAGGGCATGCCGAAGCCCCTATGTACCTACAGGATCCTGATTTCATCACGTCACCAAACTACTGAACTAAACTCCCAACCCAACATCACAACTTTGCCCACTATGAAAACCATTGATAAATATTTTATCAAAATTTTAATATAAATCATTAGAGGAAATTTGGGGTCTAAAATGGGCCTTATAAGAAAACGTGCCAAAATAAGTTTTTGTGAGTTAGAATTCAAGAACCAATAGAATTTCAATA